>OY720444.1:85527347-85727082 GCA_963082915.1 Dolichopus griseipennis
TATATATAAATATATAGAATTTTTGTGTTCTTATTTTTTTTTTTTTTCTGATATTTTCTTCTTTTCCAACCAAAGAACTAAAAACTAAATTGTATGTTGTATTGTATGTTGTATGTAATGAACAAAAAAAAAACTTTAAAGCTAGCCAGCCAGCCAACCAACTAAACTAACCGAATCAACCAACCACTTTTATTTTGAGTAATTATATTTTTTGTTTCTTTTTGTTTTTTTATCTATTGTGAGATTTTTTTCTTTTCTTCTCATTTTATTTTTTTGTTGTTGTTTTTTTCTTTTTTTTTTGAGTAGACTCTGTTGTAAACTGAACTGTGTTGTATTTTGTATTATAGATATAAGTAGTAGAGTTATTTTTTGAGAAAGAGACACAATGTATTGTTTAAGAAAAAATTGGAAAAAAAAAAAATGAAAAGCATATATTAAAATTTAAGAAAAAAAAAAAAAAAAAAATGATCTTTTTTCTGGACTTTTGAATCAGGTAGACAGAAAGGCGTTAGTCGTTCTACAGCATTGATCGAGTATATAAGTGTTTTTACTCTATACAACAAATTAAAATTTATTTTTTTTTTCTCTGTTCTGATCTGATAGTTTTTACATTTTTTTTCTTTATTTTTTTTTTGTAAATTAATAAAAAAAAAAAAAATTAATTTAATAAATTTTGACATATAAAACAATAATGTTTTTTTTTTTTTAATATGAAAAATATTTAGTATCATATACTAAAAACAAAAAAAAATTTATTTTATAAAATTAATAATAATAAAAAGTTTATCTGACAAAATGCAAATAATATAAATGATGATGATTTTATGATTAAAGCGGTTTTTTTTTTTAAAAAACACATAATTAATAAAATTGAAGCGATTTGCAAAACGGTGATTTATTAAAACTTAAGAAAATATGAAATAAATTAATTGAAAAATTAATAAAAATTAATTAAAAAATAAAAAAGTTTCATACAAAATAAAAAAAAAAAATTAAATTAAATTTATGAAAATTAAATATAATTTAAATAGAACAAAATTAAAAAAAAAATATTAAATACAAAAATAATGTATAAATTACTTATGAAAGGGATATGATCATAAATAAATACAAAATAACAACAACAACAAAAAAAAATTTAATATAAATATATATTTTACATAAATGCTGTTTGGCATTTCAGTGATAATTTTAAGACGAAAGTTAGTTCTTAAATTTTTTATATATTTTATATATCACTTTCGTCGGAAAAGAAAGATGAAAATTAATAATGATAATATACATTTTTAGAAGTAAAAATTTTATATTAAAAAAATTTCTAAATTAATTTTTAAACAAAAAAAAAAATAAATAAATAAATACTATTTAAAAAAAATATATATTTTCAAAACTTTTATATATCTGTGGTTTTTTTTTTATATATATACCTATTTATTTTCTCAAAAATAAATTAAATAGTTTAATTTTTAATTTCGTGTGAAATTTGACAAATATATTTATAATAAGAAAATTACAATTAATAATTTAATTTTAATTATTTAAAAATTAAATTAATATAACAAAAAAAAAAAATCCATCATTTAAAAAAAAAGAAAAAAAAACAGTGAACAAGGAAAATTAAAAGTTTTTCTTTTTTTTTTTGGATTTTATTTTAATTTTTATTTTATTTTTAATTACAATCGAAAAGACTGAAAGGTGAGTTTTGATTGTTTTTCTTTTATACATATGTATGTAGAAATATTTCGAAATAATTTTCCACTCAAATTTTGTAATTTCTTAATTTTTGCATTTTACCGACGCTCTGATCTATTTTTTTTATTTGCTTCTGTAAAAACTTCAAGAAAATGGTTTAGAAAAATTTCTGAGCTATATCTTAGGTTTTTTAAACATATTAAATTATACTTTGTAATATTGGCCTATTATTTTAATAAATATCTAATTTTATGATTGTAATACCATAATTATGTATAAAATAAAACAATTGTTTAATTCACGAAATTAAGTTTAAAAATTAAATGCAATTGTTGACATTTTAGTTTTTATTAAATTTAATTAATTAATTTAATTAATTTGATTAAAACTTAATTGATGAAATAAAATGTTTGAGAGTTACTTTTAGTTTGAAAGTTTCTTGAGAGTTCTGAAAATGAAATTATTATACATATTTGGAATAATGAACAATATTCCCTGAGTAAAGTAATTTCGGAAAAAAATATTTTTGAGTATATTATGAGTACATATAACTAGAGAACGGTTAATTTATTTATTTGTAGCACGTTAACTTAAAATTACTATATGTTTCTTCTATTATTTAAGTTGAATAATACATATAGCTATAAAAATGGACGACATTAACAAATTTTTCAAATTACAAATTAAACAAAATGCAAAATAAATTGATTTTTTTTTTGCATTATTTTTACAACTTATCTTTATAGTTACAAAGAAAAATAATAAATATATTTTACAAAAAAAAAAAAGCAAAAATAAAATGTGAAGTAAAGAAAAATATAACTATTACTTAACAACCTGTTTTAATTAGGTCTTTTTCAATACCTGTTTTATTTTTTATCATAATGTAATGGCACAGTAAATCTATTCAATACCTGAATTAAAGGATTAAAAAATTACTAATTTTCAATACTATATATATATGTATTTTTGTCTTTTTTCTTTTTTTTTTCTTCAATAATGTATCTTTAATATATTAATAATAACAATACCTAGTAATAATAATTAAATTAGATAAAAATTATTAAAAACGTTTAAATTATTAAACGTTTTACAGTCATTTTTCGCTCTACTGAATACTAATAATTAATCTAAAGATACAAATACTAAATTTCGATTAATTAAGATTAAATCATTTAAATGCAATATATTGAATTTGTATTAAAACGTATCATTAATATACATTGTCATTTTAAACTGTTCATTTTCACTTGCTATACTCTTTAAAGGTATTTAATTACTTATGAATTATGACTATTTTCAATAGGTAATAAGATAATAATTTTTAATTTAAAAGATTAGTCCTTAGAAAACAAATTATGTATTTTCAAATAATATAACAATCGAATAATAATCCTACTAATTATATCTTATACAGATATTCATAACTTATTGTTTGATACCCATTTTTATTATTTTATTATAATAATAAAAACATAAATTACTATATTATTTTACTTATGCACTTGTTTAAATTGTTACCTAAAATATAAAGTAAGATATTTAAGGTATTTCGTAAATAACACCGTTAAGTTTTATTTTCTAAATTCTTATGACAAATTATTTATTATATAGTTGAAATTTTTAAATGTATTTTATACAACGACTGCGAAAAAGTCTTATGTAAAAATAAATAAAAACTATGTTCAAATTATATTTATTTATTAATTTGTAATAAATTTTGGGACCCTTTGCCAAATAAACATGGGGCCAGGTGGTAGATATTTGATTATAAGTTATTTTTATATAAATTTATATTTTTATATCCTATTTATTGAGTTTACCCAGCTATGGATCGAACCCGGGAGCTTTCGAATGAAAGGCCGGCGCCACAATTATTGCAAATTACATAATAGGGGTTCTTATGCAATTAAATTAGACTTTTAGAGTTAATGAATAAAAATTAAAGGAGTTTATTCTATTGATTAATTTATCATTATTATTGTATGAATAATTTCGATTTATAAGTGAATTAAAAAAATAAAATAACAAAATGTAATTAGTAATATAAGTTTCAAATATTATGACTTCCTAATTGGAATGTTTAAATTATAAGAACATACTTTGAAAATAATTTACCCAAAGTAAAACTCGTAAAAATTGATTATAAACTAATTCTTATTGTAAGAGATATGAGATATGAATAAAGTAAAATAATGTATTGAAAACGTCTCAAAAATTGGAAAATTTAATTTTGAACTTCGATATAAATGTTTAAAAATATGAAAAGTTTCAATTCTTAAAGCGGGAGCGGCGCATAATCTCGCTTTAGTGGAACCTTTTTGTAAAAAATCTTGTACTAGAAAATTTTGTTAAAAAAATATTGTTTTTTATTGAAAAACTCACTTTCTTAGAAAAATGGCGCATTTAAGGACTTTGGTGTTGGATTTAAAATCAGAATTATCTAATTTAAATTCAACTCCAAAGATTTTCAGTTGGATTACGTTTTTCAATCAACGTTTTCCAGAATATAAAAAAAGCAATTTTCTAAAACGATACTGTGTAAAAACGGGATTTACTAAACCAAGATTTCGAACCCAACCCAAAATAAAGCGAATAGGATTATATACTCGTACATTTTAATGTTTAGACAATACATTTTAATATTATCTAAAATATAATATTCTGTATAAATTTTTGTATAACATATTTTTTTTTTATTTAATTTCAGAGTTGTGAACGAACATGCGTGCATGGGTCTTAATCCTTGCAGTGCTGACGACTTTAAAGCCAATCACACAAGTCGTTAGCACAGAAGGCAATATAAATTTATATAATAATACTGACACAAAAACAAAATATAAAAATGAAAATATTAATATATCATCACCAGTGATTTTAAATAATAATAATAGTATAAATATAAATAATAATCAATCTAATAGTAGTCAAAATAATAATAGTAATATTAATATTAATATTTTATATAATAATAATAAATATATAAATAATAGTCAAAATAAGTTAAATATAAGTAGAATAAATAGTACTAATAATAATAATAATAATAATAATGAAAATAATAGTACTTTAATAAATAACAAATTAGATAAAGATAAACATATAACAAATAATAATCATAATCAAAATAGTAGTAAAAATAATAATGAAAATATTAATAATATAAGTAATAATAATAATAATAACAATATTGAAAATATTGAAAATTTAACAACGAACAATATTAAAGAAAAAAATGAAAATATAATTAGTAAAAGCAGTGAAATGCAAATAAATAATTATGATACAATTGAAAGTGAAGAAGATATAAATAGCAATATAAATGAAAAAATAAATAATTTAGATTCAAATGATAAATTAAAACCAGATCCAGAAACTCTAGTCCAAATTGAAACAAGTTTACTATCATTATTTGGTTTAAAAAAGCCTCCTAAAATTGATAGGTCAAAAATCGTTATACCAGAAGCTATGAAAAGACTTTACGCTCAATTAATGGGCCATGAATATGATACAGTTACAATTCCAAAGCCTGGATTACCTACACATTCAGCCAATACAGTTAGAAGTTTTACACATGAAAGTAAGTAAAAAGATTTTGCAATTAAAATATTTGTAATTTAGGTGTCATATTTATAAAAATTTTTCATTGAATAATTTATATAATTAAATATTTTACCATATTTTACTTATTAAATAATTTTTCCTTTTTTAATTGTCCATTTACAGGTTCTGATACTGATGAAAAATTTAAACATTATCATAAATTCAGGCTATTTTTTAATGTAAATAGTATTCCCAATGAAGAAAAATTAAAGGCAGCTGAATTACACATAAGTCGTGATAAAATCGAATTTGATAATCCGAATATACGACAGAAACGACACCAACGATTTCGAGTATCAGTATATGATATTATAAAAATTGGTAATAATAATAAAAATAATAAAAATTATCAACATGGTGATAAAAGTTATTTATTACTCGATACAAAAACAATATATTTAAATAGTTCCGATACATTAAATTTAGATGTTCATACAGCAGTAAATAGGTGGCTGGAATCACCTGACGATAATAACGGTTTATTAATTGAAGTTAAAACATCACGTACATTAAAACCAGCTAGACATAATCATGTACGATTACGTAGAAGTTTAAATGAAAAACAAACAGAATGGTTACCAAAACAGCCACTCTTATTCACATATACTGATGATAATCGACATAAAACAAGATTAATACGTGATGTTAATAGTCAAAGATCAAAACGTGCACATCATACACGTAATGGACATCATAGAAGAAAAAATACAATATGTCAACGTCGTCCATTATATGTTGATTTTCATGATGTTGGTTGGAGTGATTGGATTGTTGCACCACCCGGTTATGATGCATATTATTGTCAAGGTGATTGTCCATTTCCATTAACTGATCATTTGAATTCAACAAATCATGCAGTTGTTCAAACATTAGTTAATAGTATAGAACCAGCTAAAGTACCAAAAGCATGTTGTATACCAACACAATTATCAGCAATATCAATGTTGTATTTAAACGATCAAGATCAAGTTGTATTAAAAAATTATCAGGATATGACAGTTGTTGGTTGTGGATGTCGATAAAATTGGAAAAATGAAAAATAGAAAAAACACAATAAGAAAATTTATAAATTTTGGAAATAAAAAAAAAACAAAAAATGATAGATAATTGAAAAGTTTGAAAACTTGTTTGAAATCTAGGGACTTTATTTTCTTAAAAAAAAAAATTGTGAAATTAAGAGTTTTTTTTTTTTTTTTTTTTTTTGTATTTAAGATTTCTAAAAGTAAATGGCAACTCTTTCTTTTTTTAAAATCTATATTAGAAAACTGTTGATAAAAAAAAAAAAAAAAAAAAAAAAAAAACTCAAATCAAATAAGAACATAAGAATTTATAAATAGAAAGAAGAAAAGATTTGAAACGTAAGGCCGAGCCGAACACTTAACAAACACATACACAAAAAATTAAACCCACTTTTGTACTATAAAAAAAAAAAAACAAAAAACAAAAACAAAACAAAATGTAAAATATATTGTATTTTATTTTGAAAGATGAAAAAAAAAATGAAAGAATGTTATTTAGGAAAAAATAAAATATTTTTTATACTTTAAAATATATATATATGTACTCTTATATATATTTATATATAATATGTATATGTATATTGAAAAGTATAAAAAAAAAACTTAAATAAATAAATATAATTAAAGAGTAAATTATTAAATTTTAAAATTTCATTTTACATTGATTATTATTAATAAAACTATATATATATACAAAATAATTTATATGTTATTTTTTGAAAAAATATATATATATATATATATGTATATAAATATATTATATATATTAAAAATTCATAGTAAAATTTATAAATTATGTAAAAAAAAAAATATTTATAAGAAAAAAAATTATTGTTTTTCTGATTATAGAAAAATGCTTATGTGTCACGGAATTTTTGTAGTTAAATTGAATGATTGTTTTATTTTTTATTTTAATATATAACTATATATATTTTCTAAGATAACTTTTTATTTTAAATTTATATATAAATATATTTAAATAAGTTTTAAAAATAAGTTATTGTGAAAAATAAAAAAAATAAAAAAACTAATTTTAAAATTAAAAAAAAAATACCTAATAAAAAAGAAAAAACAAACCATTGATGACTCATATATACGTTTTATTTTATTTCAATATTTACCTTAAAAATTCTCTTATTTTATTTTATTTTTTTATATTTTTTTTATATATATACTTATATATAAAAAAAAATTTTTTTTTTGTATAATTATGTAATTAATATTGTATATCATCATTTATATATATACATATATATATATATATATATATTTTATATAAGTGTGTATGATTTTTTTTTTACCTAATATATAAAAAATTCACTGTTATATTACTTTTATAGTTTTATATTAAATAATATTATATACATATTAAATTAAATTAATTAAAAAAAAAATAAAGTTTTTATAAGCTATTATATTCATTATATATTAAATAATGATTATAAAGAGTATATTTTAGAATGAATATGTTGCCAATACATTCAAAATAATCTTCAAAAAAAAAAAAATTATTTTTATACCTATTAATATATAAACATTTCAAAATGTCAGTGTAAATAATGTATTTTAATATATAAGTATATATATATATATATGCATATATATTTTATATTTAAAATTCCTTTTCATTGTTTTTATTTTATTAAGTTATTTGAATATAATTTAAAAAAAAAAAAAAAGAAATTTAGAAAATAAGTTAACGAAAGAGAGTATAAAAATATTAAATACTTCTTATAAAAAAAAAAAAAATACTATTCGTTTCATTTATATTCTTTTGATTATTTTTAGCATATTTTGACAGCTTAAGACAGCGATACTGTCAGTATTGTCCAATTTGATTATGTATACTCTCAACTTTGACTCAAATGTTTTTTTTGCAATATTTCGAAATTAAATTGGATATCTATAAAATATGGTGAAATTTCGACAAATACCCCTAACTATAATAGACATATGATATGATGTCATATGAACTTTTGATAAATATTCGATATGATTACATATGATATACAAAATGAGTATTCTAACTATATGACAATTATTAATACCAATCATACGCATATCTTAATAACATCAGATATGCTGATGACACAACCCTTTCGGCAGATAATTTAAGTGATCTACAACATTTAATAGATAAAGTTAATCATCATAGCATAAACTTTGGTCTAAAAATCAATGCGATAAAAACTAAATTCATGATCATAAGTAGATGTAAAACACCATATAGCACAGCTACACTTACAGTCGATCGTCTTCCAATTGAACGTGTTTCTAGCTACAAGTATCTTGGGTGCTGGCTAAATGAGCAGTGGACATGTGAACAAGAAATAAGATGTCGTATAGAAATAGCGAGAGGTGCATTTATTCAGTACAAAAAAGTTTTTTGTTGCAGAGATCTGAATTTAGATCTTCGTTTACGTTTTTTTAAATGTTATGTATGGTCGGTTCTTTTATATGGAGTAGAGACTTGGACCTTGACAACCACCCATATGAATAAACTCGAAGCCTTTGAAATGTGGCTCTACAGAAGAATACTAAAAATTTCATGGGTAGATCGTGTCACAAATATTGAAGTTCTTCGAAGAATAAGTAAAGGCCGAGAACTTCTTACAGATATCAAAAGAATGAAAATATCATATTTTGGACATGTGATGCGAGGTCAAAATTACGAGCACCTACAGCTTATCGTGCAAGGGAAAATTGAAGGTAAAAGAGGTGTTGGCCGAAAACAAATGTCGTGGTTACGCAACATCAGGAACTGGACAGGTATATCAAATATTGGTGATTTGGTACACATAACGATGGATCGAAATAAATACAGAAGCATTTTATCTAGATTTTAACTCAACTTTCAAGACATATGACCCCTAACATCCAGTAGTGGATAGGCACCGAAAAGAGAAAGAATCATACGCATAAAATGTCAAACATAAACATTCAATTATTAAAAATTTTCCTCTTTAGGTTGATTCTGAAATTTTTAAATTCTTTTTAATTTTAGTATTAGTTACTTTTAATATCTTTTCAATTTAGTTGGGTGTATGTATGATATAATATGATATGTACACTTCGTTTCGTATGCCTTTGACTTGACGAATGATTTCTTAATAATAACGAATGATGGTTATGACTATTATAATTAGTTAGATGAAATGTTATACAATCGTACTGAATCTTATGAAAACATATGACATCATAGGGCTATGCGTAATATGATACTGGAGTAAGGGGTAATGTCATACTGAAAACGCACGCACAATACTACTTTATATAATATACATCTACACCTGTTATTATACACCTACACTTAACTGTCAAGGAGGAACACATTTAAATATAAAAAGCATTTTAAGGCAATTGAAAACTGTTTTTAATGGATTTGTTAATGGCTATTTTATGATAGCGCACGCATAAAACAAACACTTATAAGATAGGGAGATTAATTTAAGTAATTTTAACAGTCCTTTTTGTCCGTCAAAGGTAATTCACCTTTAAAATCAAAAAAATGTTGAGCACAAGAAATAGATTCGTCAAAACAATTCGTCATTTTAAAACCTTAACTATATTCAAATACCTAATATAAGGCTTTTGAGAAATTCAGTATAAAAAATTTATTTTCAGACTTTTAATTGCAATTCTTGTCAACGACTGTTGGGCTCAAATAAGAATATGATTGGAATTTTTTCCAATAGAAAAACTAAGTTTACAATGAAGAAAGATTTTCCTGCTTCAATATCGAAGTTAAACTCTTCAAATTTAGAACTGAATAGGATTTGCGTATCGCTATAATTTAAACTTAAATATTTATTTAAAAGAATATCTTTGATTAAATTTTTTAAATAAATTTAATTTTAAAAAACTATATGTTTTTTTCAGTATAAGAATATTTTATAAGCTATTGTTTGACATTGTTTTGTTTACAAATTTCATGAATTAAAAAATATTCAATAGTTTAAAGTTTATTGTATAGCTATTTTAAATAATGGATAAATATTATTTAACCCTATAGATAGAAAAAAAAATTAAAAATTTTACTAATTTTTTATTCTTTATTATTTTTCAAGTTCAATTATTTGACATTTAAATACGTACAGAAAGCGAAAAAATTTAAACCAATTTTTTATTGGCTGCGTAATGGCTGCGTCAGGCCTACGTCTATTGTAGACACTTTCATATAATTCAATACATTTAATTTAGTTTGACAGATAGCTACATGTGGAGATCGAAATGAGAGCGTTAATTGTAGATAGGATATTATTTTTGGACTTTATTTTAATATAAAAGATTTTCAATTTTGCGCTACTCAGAAAAAAAAACTGTATTACCGTCGTGGAAACTATACTATCTTATTTTTACTATATTACAAATAATGACTAATATTTACAATACTAAAAGGCTTTTTATACATTGTTTTCACACAACTTTTAAATAAAAATGTTAATTAATTAATAATACTTTATTAACTGTAATTTATTAAATATTTTTCTTGATTTATATTATAAAGGAAAAAAAAATATAAAAATTAAATTGCGTTGAAAATTGTCAATTTTAAATTAAAAAATTAATAAAAAATTAAGTTTACGATTATTAAGTAACAAAATACATAACAACAATCTTAAACAAAGCTACTCTACTAATAGAATATTTAAAATACTTAGAATTTTAATTTAGCATTATTTAAATGCCATTTGTTAAAAATAATAAATAAAAAAAAACTTATCAAACAAGTACATTTTATAAAATACTTTATTTGGTTATTAAGAAAAAATTTATATTCCATTCACATTAAATTACTAATTTTATTTTAGTTTATGAGTTTCGATTGAATAAAAAAAATAAATTAAAAAAAAAAAACTCTTAAAATACAGTAAAATCCAGAAAAATATTAAAAAAATCAAAAACCTAATTTGATTGGTTAAGTAAATCGAAATTGAGGGGCCTCGGCGGTGCAGTGGGTAAGCATTTGGCTTATTAACCGAGGGGGTCCGGGTTCGATTCCCGGTCAGGTCATACAGTATTTAATTAAAAAAATTATTGAAAAATAATTTTTCTTTACGAATCCCCATGGTGACCAAATATAATATAAATATACAAATATATAATATAAACAAAATAAATAATATAGTAGTTATAAATAAATAGAAAGTATTTAATGAGGGTGCACAACGGGCCGCAAGGCCTAGGTGTAAGGGAGACTTGCTTTCCCCCCCCCCCGTCTAAACAACAACAACAAATCGAAATTGAAAGGATCACATATATGAACAAATTTATTTTTCATCCGCATCTCATAATTAGCATCTCTTCGTGCTAATTGTTCACTGTTATATTCTAAACAGCCCGACTATGTATGTGCATATCTGAACAGGGGGAAATATTATATTCATATTATTAGAACTGATCAAATTAACTCAACATACAATTTAAACATGCGATGGTACTACGCCTTATAACATGTAGAAATGTCTTAGATTTTCAATTGAAACAGTTCTATTTTGTTTATATTGTAATAATTTTGTATTTGAGTTATATAGTACTCTATATCTGTGAGTTATATTATTCAATTAAATTATTTGTTTATATTGTTATATTAATGAATTTTTTATTAAAGATATATAATTATTAATTATTGATTAAGCCATTAATTTGAACCCAATAGGGAATGGTAGATGAGTCGAGTTGAAAACCAGATAAAAGTTTTTCCCTTTCACTGGGATTCAAACCAGGGCCTTCCGCATGAAAGGTTGGCACTCTAACCATTGCATCACCCACCGTTATTAAGATTCTAAAATAAAATAAAATTTTATTATTCTATGCAACAATCTAAAACAGTATTGAAGTTAAAATTCCGAAAATATTTGATATTAAATATATTTGTAAAATTACTTCAATCACGTTAGTGTTATAATTTTATAATCTTTTAATAATTTAATAACTTAGCAGCTGGTGTTAAAATTAATTACATATACAATAATTTTACATAGTATATTTGTATATAATAAAAGCAAAAAATTATAAAATACTCATTTGCTTTCTCTTGTCACATTTAAGTTAAAAATAAAAGCATTTTGATCTCTTATGGCATCATAATCAGTCACATAGTATAAACAATAATAAAATTTATTTTGATAAGGTTCATTTTGTTCGTGTATATAAAACTCAACTACATTGATGTTGTTTTTATTTCAATATATTTTTAAATACTTCCATGTAAAATTTTTATCAATTTAAGTTTTTTATATTCTATATAAAAATTATAGTTTAAGTAACTAGTATTTTCCTGACAAATTTTTAAGATTTTACAAAATCGATTACATTATTTACAATGAATAATGATTAATTTTAGTTAAATATTTGTAAATTCGTAATAATCAAGTATGTAAAATAAGTAAATAAGTTCTTATATACATCTCTTTCATAAAAATTTCAACAAAACAGTATTTATTACTAAAGTATAAACTCAAAATTAAAAGTCCTTATGTAAATATCAGTTTAAAGACCTAATAAGAACATTTCGAATAAGAACGACTGACTCGTCACTGAACATTTTCTAGTATTTTGATATAGTATTTTGATATTCAATTTATATTTTTAGAAACCGACAAAACAGACGAAGCCTCAATAAAATAACAAAAATACTACTAGTAGAAATAATGTTGCAATTCTTAAACGGAGAATTGCACAACAAAAAATAGAGAGTTTTCTTATCTAATTAGGAGAGTTTTCTTATCTAATAATTCTTATATTAGTAGGGTACTTTCAAGACATCTTTATTAAAAAAAAAATTAATATAATTGAGTGGAATTATTTTTATTACTACAAGTAGTAATATATAATCTCTACAAAGATGGGAAAGGCAATTATTTATAGAATTTTTTTAAACCTAATTGATATCCATTTCATCACCATTAAAATCATTATTTTGGAAAAATATAGTATTTAGACAATTAAATTATTTAAATTAAATATTACAACACAACTGCAGTAAATAATTTTACCTTTCTTGAGAATAAATTTGTTTGTTGTTATCATCTAACTGTTTAACTGTTATCAAACCTGAGTATACCACATAGGTAAATGTTAGAACAGAACTTATTAATGTTTTAAAATCTAAGAAATCACTTAAGTTAAAAATCACTTAAGCTAAGAAACCGCTTAAGCTAAGAAACCACTTAAGCTAAGAAACCGCTTAAGCTAAAAAAACGACTTAAGTTAAGAAACCCGTTAGCTTTAATTGAATTTGTTCATCATCTATATTAACCGGCTTAGCCGATCATAAAATTGCCAGTCACAGCTCATCAACTATCTCTTTATAAATATAAATAATTATTTCAATGCGAAAATCGCTCTGAGCAATTGAAATTTTAAGCGCTTTGTGAAACTAATATTGTAATAATTTTGTATTTTAATTATATTTAAAGGTTTAAATGACAAAGACAAGAATGAGGCGAAGTTTTATTTCAGTGTTATTTCATAAAATTAGTAAGTTATTTAAACAAAATTTTGCAACCAAAGTTAGTGTTGAAAACTTTGGTAATTTTCACTTGTGGCACTAAATTATCAGCTCTGAAACTCTTTTTTTTTTATTTAAAGCGTATTTCCAGATTTCTTCTTTTTCTATGCCGCTACAGCTCATTGGCGAACCTTAGCCTCCTTATTATCCTTGAATTTCCAGCTTTATTAGTTAAAAAATTAAACAGTGCACAACTTTGATTTAAAAAAACATTTCTCCTTCAAAATATGTAAAAAAAATTCATGTAGCAATATTTAGTTTCTAAATTGAGTCAGAAAATAGCTCCTACACTAGTGGCTATACCAAAATAAATTAATGTTCTACATTTATTTTTCCAAAAAATTTTGAAAACAAAAAATTACATTTTGCCTACATTAATTTTTCAATAAAATATTGAGGTTTTACTGTATAAATTATACATATATACACATATGAAATAATCCATACACTCTAGAAAATTATGGTGCCAACTTGTCTAGCAAAAATATTCACTTTCAGAAAATATTAAAAAAAAAAAAAAAAAAAAACTGCGCGGTTATTTTAACATCGAGTATGTGTAAATTTATTTAACAAAACAAATAACAAAAAATTAAAAAAAAAAAAAAAACCAAAAAAAAAAAAAACAAAATATAAACGGAAAATAATTTCTAGACTAAATGGCAGTATCACTTAAATTTTATTTTGTTTTTTTTTTTTAAATAAAAACTCTCCATTCCTCCCTCTAATACCTTATAAACTAAACTTAACTTACCTATATTTATCAATATTACCTATTTTTTTTATTTATTAATCTTATGACTATATAAAGTATCTATATATCTTTTTAAATTTATCCAATAGATACAAAATTGATGGTATTCTTAATAAAAAAAATAAAAAAAAAAAAAAGAAATACTCGTTAGATTGTGAATTTTTGCCTAGTTGGCATACATAATAACTTTTTATTTTGTTATTTTTGTTTTTAATAAAATGATGCTTGTGTAATTTATTAGCAAAATAATATTTCTTGATTTTATTTTGACATTTTATTTTATTTTTTTTTTTTGGTACTAATGAACAAATAAAAAAAAAATTTTTTAGGTGTGATATTTTAATAATGATTTGATCTGAATGGAATGTTTAAAGAAAATTTATTATGTATAGTTTTTTTTTTTTTTTGTATACAAAATAAATATATGTGTACAAAAACAAAGATACTAATATATTTTATTTTATTATATCAAAAAAAAACTAATAATACAAAATGTTTTTTTTTTTGAATTAAATTTTTAAATTTATATTTTATCATTCTTTAACACTTCTTTTAATGGGTCTGTCAATATAAAGAAATTAAATAAAAAAAAATTAAAATAAAAAGAAACAAATTGAGAAAGACTTACTAAACGACTTTTTAACTAACTATTAATAAAAAAAAAAAAAAAAAAAAATTAAAATAGGTATATATTAAAATTCAGGAATTTTTGCAAAAAAAAAAAAATGAATAAAACGTCTATTAAATTGATAAATGTTTTTTCCATAATAGTTTTAAAATTTAACGGTTTTATGTCAATTTTATTATTTCTTTATCAGTTGTTATACAAATGATAAAAACGTATGATTGGATTAATTTTGTGATCTATATTAAATCCTGGTTTATCTAACAGATTAGTTTACATTAATTTTAAATTACACATGTGCCTTACAAAACAATACCAATTAATGATTTTTTTAAACAACTGACAGGACACAACAGAAATACAGTTAACAGTTTATAAAAACAATAATGGATATTTTCACTGACATTTAAGTACAAAGCTATCATAACAAAGAAAAACAAGTAAGTTTGAAATTTTATTAATTGAAGAAGATAAAATATAAATAGATATAGTAAACATTGAATATGTTAGTACTAAATGCTCATCATATAATATATTTTACCAAAAAAAAGGACGAAATAAATATATAGAGTTGTAAAATATATTTTATATGCATGGAAAAAAAAATATAACAAAAAAAATTCAAGAAGAAAAAAATATAAAATAGCTATGAATACGATATAATATTGAATTGTATGTACAATTGATATTCAAACCATATCTATAGCAAGTTACATATTATATATCAACACAAAATTCAGCCTAAAAAAGAAGTGGAACATAAGCTTATATAAATTTCGCCAAAAATATTATTTTTACTGAATTGAACGATTCCTTCTCTGTAAAAAGGAAAATACACTTGTTATTAAATTTTGAATGTTTTTCAAATGTGGTCCTTAAACCTAGTATAAACCTAATAAATCAAACCAAATAAGTCAATTACTTTAGCTGGAGTTTGCTGGCACAACCCCAAAGTTGAATGCCATATAACCATATTGGTTTAATTATACTTGGTTGTAAATTAACACTTTATTATATATTGCTAATTAAGACTTACTCCCAGAAGTAATTTTCTCTATATTTATTTTCAAGTTCTAGGTTTTTCTTTTTAACTTGTTCATTCCACCTTAGCTTGACATCCAGTGTCATTCCTAGATATTTTGCTGAATTTTCGATTGATACAAATGCACACTTTAAATTTATTTTAGGTGGGTTTCTTATGTTTCTATTACTAAAATTAACATGAACAGATTACTTTCATTTAATTTTATTTTTCATTTGTTATTCCATAAACATATTTTTTCACTTGCTTTCTGTAATTTTCCTGTAGCTACGTCAATATTCAATCCTACTGCCAATATAGCAGTATCGTCAGCAAATGTTGTTACAGTTACATTTTCTACTTCTGGTAGATCACTTGTGTAAAGCAAGTACAAAATAAGACCTAGAATAATGCTTTGAGGCACACCTGATTTTATTTCTCTTAATGTAGGGTACTCTTCATCTTGTTAAATTTTAAATAATCTATCTGACAAGTACCCCTACGAGTACCTCTACGTATTGTAAAGTTATCAATCTCCTTAATTTAAATATTAATCCTTCATGCAAAACTTTGTCAAACGCTTGTGCTATGTCTAGAAATATAGTAGAGCATATTTGTTTTTCTTCAAACGCTTCTTCTATAATACTCGTTATTCTATGAATTTGGTCAATTGTTGCATGCTTGGATCTAAATCTAAATTGATGGTTTGGAATTAAATTTTTTTTTTCTATAATTGGCCTTAGGTTTTAATATGATTTATAATTTTAGGTACATTCCGTGCTATATATTTTAACCCAATTATGTAAATGTTAACTTAGGTAATCACTTTTTTTGGTAATTGCTTTAATATATCAGCTGTCATGCAATCATGCTCCGGGGCTTTTTTTAGTTTTAAGGGGTTTGATTTCTTTTACTACTACCCTTTGTGTCTGTAGAATTTTCTTTTCATCATGTTGAGTGGCACTTATGAGACACGTTTTTTTTACCTTTTTCTTGACCTTCCACAAGGAGTAATTTGTTTCTTCATTATCCGTTAAGTTATTTAGATAATTGTCAAAAGATTTATCTTTAATTGTTCGAAAATTTTTTTCGAAAATTCTACGTTAATCTATTCAAAATATTTTTATAAGGCTGATCTCTGGATTGTGTACTTTCTTTTTTTCTTAATCAATTCTAATATTTCTTTAGGTTAGTTATTTTCCATTGATCTTTATTGATCTGTTTCCCACTGTAAAAAAAATTATTTTAAGTAATATTTGTTTAATTTAAATTTAAAAAAAAATTATTAAAACTAATGGAGCTAGTTAATTGATTTATATTGTAATAATCATTCAATGTAATCATACTATCGTTTTACCGAATTTATATGCAATTTTTATGTCAGCCTATGTAAGAAGTGAATTAACGTAAGAAATATATTACAGAATCACAAATTAATAAAAATGAATAGCTTTTCAAATTTAAAATAAAAAGTAATTATAGTTTTGCATCTCAAGGGAAAAAACTGATTGAAAGGACTTCGCATTATAAAATTCGTTTCTTATAGTTAATATCCAAGGTAAAGAATTCATCAACTCATCGATGACTCATAAAAACCAAACGGACCAATAAAAAATTACCTTAATTTTAAAATTTGTTAAATTTAAAAAAAAAAAAATATTTTTTCTTAACATTTACAAAAAGAATCAATTTCTAAATTTTATGTTATCATTTTCTGATAATACCAGATGATCCTAGCACCTCACTGTTAAAACCATAAAAAATTTCCTAACCTGAACATATTGTTATTTTGTTTGTTTTTTCTTAATGATTTTTTGTTATGTCTTAAATTTTTTTTTTTTTTTTTTTGTACTAATTAATTAATTTTATTTTTCACTTTTATGATTCTACGATATTTTGATTAAATATTTATAACTAACTATGTCTGACTAACTATTTTTCATGCTTAAAAATAAAAAAAAAAAAATTGGGACACCCTCTGCTCTTTAAGATCTGATGACTCATTACATGACAAAATTTTTGAAAACAACAAAAAAAGGAAACTAGCGATTCGGCATTTCTTTACAACTTTTATAGTTTTTCTCATTTTGATAATACAAAAAAAACGCGGCACTCTTATTTTATTTAGTGATATGATCGAATATTTAGTTCGTGGTTATTACATATACAAAATACAAAATCAGAATGAACATATTTTGGAAAAGTCACTAAAAGCCACCTCGAAGGTCACTTAATACAAAACAAAAAAAATGTAAACTGTAAAAGTAAATTAGCTTATCACTGGCGCTTAAAGATTTGAACATTTTAAGTACCTACCTATATATTTGTTTGTATGGGCAATCCATTGTTTAAAATAAGTCGAATATTATACTAAAGAATTCATTCTGAATAATTTATATACGAATATTTTAAACATAACATATCATAAAATTGTATGTATAAAAATGCGACATAAGGTTATTTTTCAATTAATTTAAAAGTAATTATAATAAGTTTAATTTAATTAAAAAAGTTTAATATAATTAGAAATTTATTAAAAAGTTTAAATTAAATTCGATTAAAATTTACATTGTTATCAACAGACTGTAAAAAAAAAAAAAGATTCAAATTGAAAAATTTTTTTAAGTTACACTATACATTTTCTAACAAAACAAGTTTCTAGAAACGAGATTGACCCTGAGTAGTCAAAATGTTACAAAATATTTTGTTAATTCTTATAATTTTAGTTCTTTTGTTCTTTTGTTTTTTTTTTATTTTTTAAATTTCTTAAGCAGTTGGAAAAAATTTCATTTATTTACTTATTTTTCTTATCCCAAAAATTCCACTGGGTAAAGGTAAATCTGACAGGTTGGATAATTAGTCCTAAAGATAAATTTTGATAGTAAAAAAAAAAAAAATATTGATACAACCATATTAAGTGAATGAAGAAAAAAAAAAAGGACTACATATATATATAAGTATAATACAGTAAAAACATAACATTCCTACAGCAGGTTCACAACATATAATTATACAAGTATAATCATCATTCCTGACAAAAATCTCCGCTGTAGAGCGTAAAGCGCCGATATTTTAAAACAAAACCAGCACCAAAAAAACAGAAAATAAAAAAAAACAATTTTAAAAAAGGTCAAATAAATATTAGGAAAATTGATGTACCCTTGATGGTTAAAATCTAATCTAAACTTGGTAACAAAAAAAAAAGAAACATAAGAGAACATTTTTTAAACAGCTTCATTATAATGTAGCTATAAGAACAAAGTCTGAAATATGAACTATTATAAGGTACAAAAAAAAACTTTGCTGAAAAATTAATAAGACCATCAACAGAAGCATTGAAATTTTGATACTGCAGTAGAACTTTCTATAACTCTATAACTCTATTCACTTGTCACTATTATCGAAGAAAATTTTATGAAAGCATGTTTGATATTTTACCGCTGCTCTCCATTGCTTAGGTTCTTAAATCGTTTTAAACCATCAAGCAATGGAGAGTTTGAAGATGCCCTTGTATTGCATTGAAATTATTTCGACGAAGGAATTAGAACAAGTGTTGTTGTTTTATGTAAATTTTGATTTGGAATTTTCCAGTAACTTTTCACCTTACAAATACAAGGCTTCTATTGCCCAGATTTAGGGAATATTGTTTTTAGACACTTATTTTTCAAAAAATTGTGATTTAAACTGATATTAACTAGGTTACGCCTCAATTCCATACTTCAAAACTAATTTTATCAATGCTATGAAAGATATTTTATTATGTCGCTCCAGATATCTGAGAATCAAACCATATTGACTGGAAACCTCCAAATGATTCCTTTGCTTTTCTAAACTAATACTCTACAATTTCCAATATTCCTTCTCCTTTAATTGTTATTGTACAACCTGGGCGCGGCTGAAGAAGTCTACAAATATAAATTTATAGTCTTTACCTTAAATTTGTAGACATTTTAGTTTAGACAACATTTATTCTTTTTCCTAGAATTAATTACTTCTATTATAAATTAACAATCAATGAGCAACATACCGTACAACAACTTCTTACCATCATGTTTTAATACTAATCACTTTTTAATTACTTTAATTTCGTTCTATGACCTTAACTCAACTTGCAAATAACAATCAAATTTTAAAACCAAGTAATTTTTATTTCGTCCTTAATATTGTGTTTTTTTGTACCTGTAGAATCAAATGAGTTAAATGGTGTTATTAAACAAGAAATTCCGTCATGACATACAGTACTTATACAACAACGATGGTTTCTTTTATTTTTCTTCCCTTAAATATACATACATACTTATGTATATTTACATATATATTAGAAGTATCCTGCAACATTTTCTAGTTCATGTAAATTGTAAATTTTACAAAAAAAAAGGTTATTAAGGATATCAGTTTGAATTCATCTAAAAAGCGGATGCATATAATTCATTTTAAATTTTAGAAAATAAGGACAATGAAATGACATAAAAAAATATTCAACCAAATATGTAGTGGAAAGGTACAAAAAAATTTATATCTTAAGCCTGAATTAACTAAAAGAATCTTTTATATGTGGCGCTTTTCACAGTATTAAATTAAAACCAATATTATATTAATATAAGACAATATACATATTTATATATATATATATTTTTTTAAATTCATTTCAAAAATACATTCATAAAATACTTATATTAATTTATTTATTTATTGTACACAAATATAAGAATCTGAAGATACTAATTCCAATATATTTGTTTTTCATTTCGTTAATTTTTTGGTCATTGATTTTTTGTTTTATTATTTTTTTTTATACCCTACACCTATGAAATAGGTAAAAGGCATTAATGCTTTTAGTTTACATTAAAAACAATAATATTATAAAAATCTCTCTATATATATTACGACAAATTAATATTTCTTTTTAATAACTTTAAGTTATAATGAAAATTAGAATCACAGATAACGGAAGGAGGATTATGATTGTAATACTTTTTTATAACAGAAGTGCTCAAAATTCCATATCATAAATATATCAGATGAGTATTAACCAATTGTGTGTAAAATTTTTTGTATTAATTGTATTAAAAATTGAATTTTATAATAATTGTGTAATTTTGTAATCCCATTTTGTAAATACATTTATTTTATGTTTTTTTGTTTTTAAATAGTTTTGAATAAATAAATTAGTACGAATTTTTAATATTCTTGAATAGATAAATAATTAAAAAATAATTTTTAGTATTATAAAATTAATTTCATTAGCATTTACGATTTTAAAATAACTTATGAACTTCTAATTAAATTTCAACCAATTAGGTGTAGGGTATTTCTTAATCGGTTGCACCGACTTACTGTTTCTTTACTTGTTTTTATTATTTTTTATGGCAATTAGATATTTTGATAAGGTGTTTGGTTAGCAAAGTTTTAAAATAGGTTTTTTTTTTTCAAAGTATGAATCATACACTAAAAAACAAATTTTAAAATCATTTTGTTGCACCTTCGTTATTACCATAAAAAAAAATAAAAAAAAAAGAAGTACAAAAAAGGATACGAAAAGGATCTTTTTGATAACAAAATACTTAAGATTAGAATTTCTAAAATAAAAATAACCAAAACCAAAATTAATTCTAATATTGGCGGAATTCTTTTTTTGAAATTTTGTGCATTTTAGAATATGATTATATTTTTAAGAGTAAAAAAATATGAATCAGTTTGTTTTAATTTTTTTTTTTAATGTTTAAGAAAGAATTTTAATTTTGTAAAAAATGTCTTTTACAAAAATTTTTAAATACATTTTGCAAGTTGTTTTTCCCCAACCAAAAAAATTATAATATGAATTAACATGAAAAACAAGTGAAGCCTCGACATGATTATTAAGTGAATGTATATATAGAAACAATCAAATCCTCCATGTATGCAAAGATTGATACAAGAGTTATATTAAATTTTTATATAGGTTCATACATTTAAAGGATATTTTTTTTTAGTAGATTCAAAAGATTCAAATGAACTCAATAAAGAGATTACCCCTAACTATAATAGTCATATGATGTCATATGAACTTTTGATAAACATGCGATTTGATTACATATGATATACAAAATCATAGCCCTAACTTTAATAGTCATAACAATCGTACGCATAATATGTCAAAAATAAACATTTAATTATTAAAAATTTATGTATTTATCTTTTTATGTTTGATTGTGAAATTTTTAAATTCTTTTTTAATTTTAGTTTTAGTTACTTTTAATTTGTTTTCAATTTAGTTTGCTTCTATGTATGTGGAAATTTAGTTTTTTTTGATTCAATGACAAAAAAGAATGAATTATATATACAGAAAAATAATTAATTATAATAATATAAAACAAAGATTATTTAAAGTTAATTTTTATATGAAAAGATTAAATATAAATGATCACGGTCTTCTACCTTTAATAAAAACTACGTCCAAAGTTTTGTCATCAGAATTTAGAAAAATTATATTATATAGTTTCTGGATACGGATGATTTTGACATTTGATGCTTGAATCACCTTTCAGTAAATATTGTGATTATATTATGGAGTATTATGGATGGAGTTACCATCGATTCCATTTGTATTATATCATATGATAATATGTACGCTTCGTTCGTATACCTATGAATTGACGAATGATTTCTAAATGATAATGATTGATGGTTATGAGTTATGACTATTACTAGTTATGAAATGTCATACAGTCGTATAAAATCAAATTGTATGACATCATATTTCTATTATAGGTAGGGGTATTTTCACAGATATTCGCTAGATATAACAGATATTTTGTGAAGAATTTTTTTCAATTACAATCACATTCGATCAAAAAAAAAAACAAAAAAATTTCATATAATTGTAGCAATATAATTTTATTGTTATTATTATTACAATTTAAAAAAATTTTTTTACCACAAATTATTATCATTGTTGCCTTAACACTTTTATTATTGAATGGAAATAAAATTTATTTGAGATTTTTTTGCTTGTTTTTTTTTTGAAAACAATGAAAGACCTACTGCTAAGGATTTTGGTTCTTTTTTTTTTTTTTGTTCTCTTGTAGTAAAACATAAAGATCGCAAGTTATGCTAAACGTAAAAATATATTTTAGATAAATATTATGTAAAACAAAAGGATAATGGCTAAGCTAAAAAAAAAAAAAAAAAAAAACAATAAGAACAAAATAAAAAAAAGAAAATCACTATATCCCACACATGTTTTGCAACAAAAACAAAAAAAAAAATTAAAAAAAAAATAAAAATAAAAATAAAAATTGCAACAAGAAAACTTTGCGCACAATCTCACGATGCCCTCAGGTTATTTTGCTGATGATGGGAATTCTTTTCTGAAACAAAACAAAACGAAAATAATGAAACTTGTAAAAATTGGTTTTCAAGTTTTTAACGTCTTTTGTTTTTTTGCTAATTTTTTTTTTTTTTTTGATTTTCTTGTTTTTTTTTTTTTTGAATTTAGAGTATAATCAAATCAAAAAAAAAAAAACTGAAAAAATACTTCAACTTTGTTTATTTGTTTGTTAGAGTATAAAAAAAAAAAACTTGGAGAGAAACTAAAATCACAACGAAAAACCAAAAAAAAAAAATTGTCTTTTATGTTATTTTGTAGAACATCACGGTAGGTCTTTGTTTTCAATAAAAATTTCAACCCTAAAAACAAAAAACAACAAAAACAATCAAATGAAATAAATTGGACATAAGAAAAATCAAAAATAAGCAAAAAAAAATATATAAAAATACAAAATACATTCTAAAATGTTAATCGTTAAGCTTTTTTTTGTTTTTTTTTTTTTTTTAAATTGTTCTTATAATAAAAAAAATACAAAAAGAAAGCCTTTTTTCACCAATTCAACTTTTTCTTTAGTTTTTTTTTTTTTATTTTTTTTTTTTGATTTACGAAAGAATTTTAAGAATTTCCATTTTTTAAACCAATTTAATGTTCAAAAAAAAAAACAAAAATCCAAAATAAAAATTAAATTTAAGTAGAAAAATACCAGGAAATATTCTAATGATTTGGCAAAAATAAAAAAATAATTGTAACTTACAAAATAAATGTTTTTTTTTTGCATTGTTATTTCAGTATTCGAATTTCCATACTTCGTTATTTAAAACGGTATATTCGTGAATACATATCTATTACGATTTCACAAAATTTAAAAAATTTGCTTCTTAAATTTTTCTCATCGTCGCAAGCCGTCGTTCAAAAGTTATTTAAATCAAAAATAGCAGTTCCAATTCTGAATTCCTCGGAATCAAATCAAGTACAATTGTATTACAAATGTCATTTTCTAAATAGCAATCCTAATTCTGAATTCCTCGGAATCAAACCAAGTACAATTGTATTACAAATGTCATATTCTATATTGATTCTAAAATGGTTTGATTTTTCACATGTAAATATGCCTTAAGCTTGTATGTAAATAGAATATAAATTTAAAGAAGTGTTTTTACTAATAATAGAAAACACATGTAGATGGTAACACTAATGTTAATCATATTGCTTTAAATGTCACAGAACATATATTTAAGTCAGCCATATTGAATTGTATGACAATAATTGTAAGTTAAGTTGTTGAAATTTTATACATAGCTCAATAAAGAAAAAAGAAGGTGGGTTTTTGGTTATAATTAAAACTTGGGTTGGTTATAATTGGGAGTTAATAACTCCTTAACTTTAATAATGTCTTTGATACGAATAGTAACTTATTCTTCGTCTTATTTTCATTAATAAAATATTCAAACTTTCTCTCCGACAACAATTTGTATGTTTCGAAATTTTATTAACTTCATGATTATTCCCATTTTTTTTTTGGGTTTTGTTTCCTTATTATTACCCTAGGGAACAAATGGCTTTCAAATAACCTCTCCAACTGTCTCTGTTTAGCGCTAACCTTTTTAATTGGGACCATATTTTTCCAGATAAGTCACATTCTCTCTGGACTGATCTCCTCCTCCAGGTTGTTCTTGGTCTTCACACATTTCTCCCACCCTGCGGGTTCCAATCTAAGGTTGGGCGTGCTACTGATGTTGTTGGCCGCCTTAGAATGTGACCAATCCACTTCCATTTCTTTTTTCTAATTTGGACCCATATCGGCTCTTGCCCCGTCATTACCCAGAGTTCTTCATTCATTATTCGGCCACAATATGCGATATATTATTCTTAGGCATTTATTTATGAAGACTTGTAATTTTTGTGTGTTATTTCTTGATACAAGCCATGTTTCGCTCACATATTCCTCATTATTCACAATAATTTTAATCAATCAATATTAAACCCAGCTCTTTTTAGTTTTTTTTGATGAATTCCTCTGAATCAAACTGTACAATTTGTATTACAAATATCATTTTCAAAATTGATTCTAAAAGCAGTTGGTTTTTTGTTCTAATTCGAATTTGGGGTTGGTCCTTATTGGGGGTTAATGTTTCTTTACTTAAAGAATGTCCTTCATACGAACAGTAACTTATTCTAAATCTTATTTACATTAATAACATCTTCAAACTTTCTCTAAGCCACCATTTGTATAATTCTTAATTTTATCAATTTCAAGATTATTCACAATAATTCATTATTCGCAATAATCTTACATCTTTACTTCAATATTCCAATGGTATATCCTTGAATTTCATTTCTAATAAAACATCTACTAAATTTTTACCAATTTTTAAAGCTTCTTATTGGTACAAATTATTTACAAAATACAGCTTTACAAATAAAATAAGCTTAATGTGTAAAAATCTTTTAGCTTCGAATAATTAGAAAATGAACCCACCATTTCATACAAACAAAAACAAAAAAAAATGTTTTGAGAAAATTTTCTCTTCATTTTAATAAATTTTAAAAAAGTAGGCAACAAGGACATCTTCCAAAGAATTTTGTCAAAGAATTTTTAAATTTTCTTTTTTTGTTTTTTTTTTTTAAATGCACTTTAAATTTTTTTCGGTTTCTTCAGTTTTTGTTTTATTTTTTTTGTTTTTTGTTTTTTGTACAATAATTAAAAACAATAACGTCAAGATATGGAATCTAAATTTATGTCCATTAGCGTTTTGATCAATGCATGCATTCGCACTAATATTTATCAATAATCATTAATTTTTATGTCTTGTTTATCGTTCATTATTGAAATAACTGAATGCAAAACTTCTTATAATATATTATATATATTTATATATATTTATATATATATAAAAACTTAAGTAAATTATATAAAAATGAACACATATATAAATACATATACGTAAGCAAAATGTTTTTAAGAAAATAAAAATTAAAAAAATAAAAATTAAGAAAAAACAAAAATTAAGTGAAAAAAGCTAAGTGCGCACAAAGAAAAATAAAAATGTCCCCGGGTTCTTTGTCCATGTTCAACTAACTTTTATCTTGAACAGTTTGTATATGTTTCTTTTTTTTTGTTTTTTTTTTTAATTTATCTTTTTTTTTATTTTTATACCATTCAATGGTAAAAAAAATACTTAAGTGAATTATTTACTGAAATATTCGTTTTGAATTTACAATTTATACAAATTTTGGATTAAAAATATTTATTTATTTATTTGAATATTACGTATTACGCAATATTGGTAAAGTCCTCGGCTGTCAGAGCTGATTGTGAGCTGATTGTAATATATCTTACATCTTTTACATCTTTTCTTATTTTGTATCTTAAAACTATTTTGATAGGTATCTTAATTGTTCAATATACTTATTTAACTTTAATGTCTTTTCTAAGTTACAATCGTAAGACTACATTTTCTAGATTTCTTAACTAATCTATATACTATTTAATTTAATTATTAAACAATTTTTTTTAAATATAGCAGTTCATGCTTTTATATCTAGGAAAATATAAAATTTTAATTTTACATATAAAATTTTTACATTAATTGCATATTTTTAGGCTGCTCTTAAGGAAAGAATTAAATTGTGCTCTTAAAATTATTGTAATTCTGATATGTTCAATTTATTTAAAGGCGTATAGTGTGTGTTAATAACATTAATGGTTAAATTTTTTTTTTACTTTTATATAAATAATTTGATTTTTTAATTTAATATTTTTTTTGAATTTAATTAACAAAATACGTATAGGAGTGTTATTTAGTTTTTGTTATAAAATGTTTAAATAAGTTTATTATTATCAGCTTTTGTTGAAAAAGTAGTTACCAGGGAGTTTATTAACCCATTTAAACAATTAGGAACATCATAAGGTTTCGTGAAACAGTTTCTATAAACGATTTCTGATATTTTTACCGCGATAAAATAAACTCCTAAATTTTATAATAAAAGATGTTCTAAATATTCCTTAACATTGCAATTGAATTTATAAGTTCTATAATAATTTTTCAATAAGCAGTAGAATAACATTTATGCTTAGTAGAGTATTTATTACCAATATAACAGCTATTTTTTAGTTGAATTTTATTTTGATATATAATATGTAACTTGGTATAAATATGGTTTGAATATCAATTATATATACAATTCAATATTATATCGTATTTATAGCTTTTTTATATTTTTTCTTCTTGAATTTTTTTTGTTATATTTTTTTTTCAATGCATATAGGTACCATATATATTATAACTCTGTATATTTTGTCTATTTTTTTGGTAAAATATGTTATATGATGTACCAACAGTAAAGTACCGACATATTTAATGTAAACTATAGCTGCTATTTATATTATAAGATCGATTCTAATCGAGTTTTGCTTCACAAGATCTATTTACGTATTAATTGAAATCTGTAGTAAAATTCAACGCATAGGTAGCTACGCATAGAAAATATTTCAATATTCCGTAAATTTGATTTTTAATAAAATTTCATATTTACTCTTTCATATTTCAGATATCCTAGGATTTTCCAAAATCAACTCAGTTTGTTTTTTGCATAATATATATTTTTTTATTCTTCTTTTTCCTTCAATAATCTTCTATAATTTCTTTATATCTACAGTAATTAATTTTTGTTTTTTATTTGTTTTTTTTTTGATTTTTTCTTCATATATTAAAAAATGAACGTTTTGTAAAACGAAGAAAGAAAACATAAAAATAAAAACAAAATTCAAAAACGAAACTAAAAAAAAAAAAAAAGAACACAGAAACATTTTAACAGATATTTTATTTAACAGAACTGCAAATTCTTGGTACATTTTATCTCTTAAGAAAATAAAAACCAAAAGTTAAAAGAAATAAAATAAACCTTATACAATCTTGTGTATGCAGCAGTAAAATAGTGTCAAAGTAGTCAAAGAGAGATTTTTGAATTAATGATACAAGGTAACAACATAAAAACAGGATCAAAAAATAAAAAAAAAAAAAATAAAAATAAAAAACTAAAATGAAAATGTAAATTTTAATTTAAATTAAAACTTAAAAACCACAAAATAAAAAATTTACAAACAAAATACCAAAAATTTAAAATTCAAACAGAATTTTTCAAAACATGAAAAATTATTCAATGACCATGTCCTGGTTTTCTTTTTGTGAACAAAAAGGGGTCGAAATTTGTTTTTAATACATTTTGTATTTCAAATTTTTTTTTTTTTTTATTTTTTTTTTGATTTGTAACTTAATTAAGTTCGATCCATCCACAAAGAAGTTATTTTAAACTACAACATTTTAATTAAAAAAATCCATTTAAAAATGAAAAGCTATGTGAAGGGTGCATTCATTTAGTACTATTTGAAAAAAAATATGCATATTTAAAGAATAAAATTTTAAGGAATCTTAGGTCTTCTGTGATTTTAGTACCCCAAATTTTTATCAAAATTATATAATAATAATATTGTAAAATTGAATAATTAGTTTAAATGTTAATCATAATTATATTGTAAGAAGATATATATTTTATAGATACCTAGTGGGGTTGAACAGCTGTTCTAATGAAATAAAACAATTAATGCCTACCCTCTAAGTTTTCCAACGTGAAACAAGGAGTGCAACGGATGCTCATCCCTATTGCGTCGAATTATTTAGATGGCGTAACACGGCTTATGAAAATTTAGAACCATACTCCGTCCAATGTGTTTCCTAAAGTTGGTATGTGTACGACTTAATTAAATTTTAGAAGAATAATAACAACTTCCTCCTCAATATCCCTCCAAATTTCACCCATCCCCCCTAATCCTTAATTCGCAAAGAACCTCCACACTATCCCAAAATCCTTCCATATTCCCATCCCTGTAACCAAACTGTACATTTATATCACAGGTTCCTTCCTAAAGTTTAGTTCAAAATGGGTACAGTTTTGGTGCGTAAAAGTCGCCAATGGGTGGCTTTCGAGCGTTCCATTCTCAAATAAACAAAAAAAAAAGCGGTTTTCATTAAACTTTTCTAGGCTAAGGTATAGTTTAAGAGTTAAATTGAAAAATAAAATTTTAAATTAAAATTAAAAAAAAAACAAAAACTTTCTGATGTGATATTGATTGAATGATTCAAGTTTAAAGAGTTTTTCAAGTGAAACTCTGAATTGGAACTTTTACCCCCCGCTTAAGATTCTCGAAAACTCAATACGCTATGAAACTGTGGTTTCGTTTAGAAACTTCTTATAGACTTTTAGTTACAAAAAAACACTGTAATCTACATTCTATACCATGCAACACTAATTAACAACTAACTTTAGGACTACAATCACGCTTTTTAATTTATTCTCATATACATATTTGCGTTTTTTTTTTTCACTATTTTTCTCTCTTTCTATGTTATATATATATATTGGTGGTTAAAACCCAGTATTCTTATTGTATATTTTATTATAATATTTGTATCCAGAGTTGAAACATCAAAAGTGGTAAAATATACAAAAAAAAAAAAATAAGAACAAGAAAAATCATAATAAGAAAAATTGTTGGAATAAGTTGTTTTATTTGCGCTAAAAATACCTTGAATTTAAGCTAAAAAAAAAAAAAGAAAAAAAAAAATTAAAAAATAAAAATAACACAAAAAAAAAAAAGATTTTTTTTTTAACAACAAAATCGTGTCTGGCGTCCGTTTGTCTATCTGTTTAAGTTTAAGTTTTTTGCTTTTTTGAACTTTTTTAAAAGCGAACAACAACAACAACAACAGAACAAAAAGCAAAAAAATAAAAAAAAAAAAATACATCGAGCAAAACGTTTACAAAAAAGCAACAAATATATATATGTATATATAAAATTTTACTTCGCGTTTTGTCATGGAGGTCTTAAGTTGTAGCTGTTTTGATTTTCTTTTTTAATTTTTTTAAAAATTTTGTTGTTGTTGTTGATCATTTTTTTTTTTTTTTTGTGTTTTTTTGCTTCTTTTATTATTTTTATTCTTTTTTAATTTGTTTTAGGTCCAGGCTTTTTGCTTATCAATTCTTAAAATATAACCAAATTACTTTTATGTATACATATATACTTTTATATACAGATATTTATATGTAAATTTTTTTAATATGCAAACCATAAAATAAATATATAATCATTTTTAAATTGGTTTTTGTCAGCATAAAATAGTTTAGATCAAATTAAAAAACCTTCAACTAACTACACAACTTTTGCTTTTATTTTATATTTTTTTGATTTTTTTTTTTTTTGAAATTTTAATTTTTATTATTTAACTTTCAATTTACAACTTGAATAAGGTATTTTAATATTATAATATACCTATATATTTACAAAAGAATGTATATAATGTAAATAATTTTTAATACAAAATTAAATTTAATTAAAGAAACCTTCAAATTTTTAAATTGGGAAAAATTTTTCAAAAAAAATTAACATTTATTAATAAAAATATACTTGTTAAAAATTGTCAAATGTGAAAAATATTTATTAATATATGTAAATAGATTCTATTCTAATCAATTAGTTTAAAATTAATAGAATTTGGTTTTTAAAACAAAAATTAATTCATTAAAAAATTTACAATTTTTTAGCATGTTTTGGTTTTAGTTTAAAATTTTGTAAAACTTTTTACATTTTATTTGACTTCCAATATTTTGAAGCAACGGAAGATAATTCTTTAAAGAGTAGAGGGCATTCACGAAGTCTATTTAGATTAGGCTTCAGTTTCTTTAATCGTTATATTCACTAAGATGTTGATTACTCGGCTGTGGCTATTGTATAAGATTATGAATACACAAATATTAATTTTGTGCGCCATTAATTATCCTACACAAGGGTTATTTATAATATTTTTTAATAAATTTTTTTTTTATATTACAATATAATTATACAATTTTACGATATTTTTTTTAATTAGATATGATCTGACATGAGTTGAATCCGAGACCATCCGCACGCAAGGCGACGTTTTTGCCAAAACACCAAATGTCAGATAACGGAAAATACTAGTGAGCGATATTTTAGGCCCATCACACATAGAATAATGTGAAATGAAATTATATAAAAATAGTAATGAAAATTTGTAATAACTTTTTAGCCAATTACACAGTAATCACTTTCGCTGTGCGAAGTTATTACATTGTAGTTTTAACTACAGTTTAATATTGAAAACATTATTTGTAGTGAAAATTATTGTATTAATCAAGTTAAAAATTGATTGAAGGTGTAATGAATGTCATAGAATAGTAGTAAACATTACTACATTTGTAATAAAAATTTATTAAAAGTGTAATGAATTTCATAGAATAATAGTAAACATTACTGCACTTGTATTAAAAATTGATTGAAAGTGTAATGAATTTCATAGAACAGTAGTAAGAATTTGTAATAAAATACAATACATTTGTAATAAAAATTGATTGAAAGGTCTAATAAATTTCATAGAATAGTAGTCAACATTACTACATTAGTAATAATTTCTGAAGAGACCATTGTAGTAATTAATTGTAATTAAAACAACAATTTATATAAATTATAAACAGAGATTTTAAATATTGATTTTGTTAAATTTTAAAAATTTAAATTTTCCAGATACTACAAATAAGTTTTTATTTAACACTGTCATGTCTACTATTTTGTGGATACAGTCACTTTTTTTATTATGCTGATTTATGCTGTGTTTTTATAAATTACATGTGATGTTATTAATTAGTTCCGATTCCGTATCCTCCAACAAAGAGCGTGGAAGTTTAAAACTAGTTTTCATTGCTAGAGAGTTAGAAAGATTTCTTCTTTACCTAAAAGACGTTGCATATATTTGTGATTGTCAAACTTTTCTAATTTACTATTGTTCAGTAAATTTTTGCACCTGATCTGACTTTCTGCACTATAACAAGTTGAAATTATGGTATGAAAATCACGAAGGTCTTTTTAAGATAAAATGGAAATATCTTGGGGGAACTATTCATTAATTTTATCTTAAAAACTGCTATATTAGACAGTTGCACTAAGTCTTAAAAATTGAATTTATTAATCCACATAGAAGGGATGATTTTCAATTATCATTACTCTTTGTTATAATATTAAATATTTATATACAGGGTGGCGCAAAACCGCCGATATGGTTTGAATGTTTAAAAACTTTTTTATTTAATGGTTAATTATTATTATTATTTTTTTGTTATACAGTATATTAATGGGGAATATTTTTAGCTTAAGTAGAAAAATTATATCCCGCAAGTGGTGACCCTTTTCGGCTTCGCACATTGGTGCTCTTGCCAGTACATTTTCCATAACTTTTCGTAATTTTTGATCGCTTTTCTTTTGTGTTCTGTTTCATTTCCAATTCCCCAAGTTTTCTTCAGAAAATTCTGAAATAAAAAAAAATTATAAATAAATTTAAAAAAGTTATTAAACATTCAAACCATATCAGTCGTTTTGCGCCACCCTGTATATAGTTTTATTTCATTCATCCGTTATTTTAGTAAATTTTCTTAGGCGACGTGTTATGTGGGCCAGGTCATTATGACCTGAGAAGTTATGCGCCACCAGAGGAGAGGTATATTGCCCAAATATTGTTGGATGAATATATCTCTAAAATTTAGGATTTAACACCACAAAAATCTTTAGGATTTTATGACCCACCAAACATTGAAGTTATTTTTTAATTAATGTTAAAAATTATTAGGGCATTAAGATAATTAATGCATTAGGTGATTAAGTATATTAATAATAATTTCTATTAAATTAAATATTTTTCCATCCCAAATGCGTAAATTGGAGGAATTTTGGAATTGGATTCAAAATCAGGGTAGTCTGTTTTTCTTTCATAATGTGCATAAATTATTTATATTCCAGATGGGGAATAAAAATACGCTTATTATTTATATGTTCCTCTTTCCTAATATACGTTTTTTTTTATTTGATTATGACATACTCAAAATACCGAAAAAAATCATTCCGAATTGTTTCGTCCCTTTTGTTAAATTTTATTACAGACTCTTTAAGACCTTTTTACTAACATTTTGATTTCTGACAAACTTAACTTCGTAATATATTAAATAGTATTATCTAATTAATAAATTTAAGTAATATTTCCAAAACTAACTAAGAAACATTTAAATTTTCTAACATATTGAAAAAACCAGTATGAAATTTCGTGTGAATTTGATTAAAAGCTATAAAACTAAGCGTGTATTCTAAGAACACTTTAAAATTAAAAAAAACTAATTTTAAATGTTTATGAATAAATTCGCGTCCTCTTCTACAAAATAATTTTTTTTTAATACCTGAATGACATTTTAAAAAGTATGAATTTATTAAGTAAAGTACATTTGACAATTCATAAACTTAAATAAAGAAAAATTTATTAAGTTTATGAATTGTTAATTTCTGTCAAGTGAATGATTTGACTAAATTTTTTAACTCTTAATTTGGTTGATATAGTAGATACTCTACACAAATATTTTAAAATTCTTCTTAAAGTTAATTATTAATTCTATAAGTTATATACTAATATAAACTTTATAATAGTTTTATATATACGAGTACGTCTTGCTAATTAAAAAATGAATGTACACACGAATATTCTTTTTAAAAGATGATAGACGTTAAGTTTAGCAGTACTAATATACACTTGATGTTAAATTCGACTGCATATTAAATTTAGAACTACAAACTTAAACTCAAAGAAAGACAGTAAAAGACCTGTTAAATTAGAGACCATTTTTTTTAATAAAATTTCGGGATTTGAAATTCGAATTTACTTTTCTTTGATTTGAGTTGCATCTTAAGTATAAAGAAAGGACTGTTAATAAAATTTGAATGCATGTTAACACGCCTTATTGTATTACGTCAGTCGACAAGAAAGTATCCCTTTAGAACCAACAGTTAATAATAAATATTCGACGACTGAGGGGGTAAGTTATAGTGGTAAAGTAAATTTTATGGGAACCTCATGTTTGCCTTGCCTTTGAGAATGTCAATATATTTTCACTACAAGCTGGTCAGCTCTGACAATTCAATTCAATTTCATCTGTAGTTTTGCAAAATATCAAAAGACCAGGTCGACTATACCATTGAGCTTAGAATCATCAGCGTAAAACTGAACGATTTCTTTCCGATACCTTAATTTATTCCATAACTCTTGGCAGATACAAAGATACAAACGGCTGGCTATAAAATACCATATAAATCAAATACGAAATATTACAATATAAACAAAAATGGAATTGTATGTATTGAAAATCTAAGACGTTTCTACATGTTATAACGCCTAGTACTATTTCATGTTTAAATTATATGTGGATGTCATTAAGATCAATTATAATAACACGAATATAATAATTCCTTGTTCCAACATGTACCTATGGCATAGATAGGCTTATTAGCCTAACAGTTGAACAGTTTGCATGGAAAATAGATCTTTGTTAAATATTTTCCGTTTCATTATTTATAGGTAGTAAATAAATATATATATAGTTGCTGGTCAAATCCCAAAAGTTGTAAAACCAAACACAACTCTAAAAATTCAATGACAAAAGAAATACATTATATAATTATGACAGGTCAAACTTCTTATTAATTCTGTCAAATAGTTATCTTGTTAATCAAATAATGAGGAATTTTTTTTTTTAAATTATATATTGATTCATAAATTAAAAGCAAAAATAAAACCCACAAAATGGAATCAATTTATTTAATTTATTAGACGTTTTTCCTTCCATTAAAATTTTAAAATCATTTTCCACCATGCAATAAAATTTTATTTCAATCCAAAAAAAATAAAAAAAGTCCATCTTATGAGCGGCTTTTTTTTTAATAAATTGCACTTTCTTATACATAAGAATAAAAGAGAAACAAATTTTAGAATTATTTTCAAAGTAATAACTCAGAATTTAAAATCTTAAAAATATATCTTTTTATTTAATTATATTTTTTCAAATGAATCATTTTATATAATTATACGCTTCAACATCCATTAAATATAAAACAAAAAAAAATGCAACAAAAAAAAAACCAAATAAGAAGTACATAATAAGGGCTAATCCCAATTATCCAATCAATGTATATATTTAACTTTTAATGCATAAATTGAATGCGTTACTTGAACTGACACAAAGTTCTTTTTTTATTAAAAAGTCAATATTGAAAGAAAAAAATGCTTTGTTACATTGTATATTTTGATTGTTAATTTTATAGTAGCATTTTATCAAATTATTTCAAAATAATTATGATGAATCTTTTAAATTTTTTTTTGAACATTAAAACATTTTTTACCTGAAATTTTTATCACAAAATACATTTTCAATTCTGTTTTTTTACATGTAATAATAATTCCATTGAATTGAAAGTTAATTTAATAATTATTAATCAAAATTCCAAGAATATCAAAATTTAAAATAAAGCTTAGATCATTTACTTAGTATCTTTCAGTTTTAAAAAAAAACTAATTTCTAATATACTTAATGTAAGCTGAATATACCAACAACCAAGACAATATAATTAACTCAAGTAAGACAATATAAAATGACAACAGCTTCCGCGCATGATTTAACCGACGGACAGTTTAAATTGTAAATAGATTGACAGCTTCCTTATTTTCTCAATAATAATTCAAAATTTGTTAATAAAAGAATTTAATAATAACTTCACTAAAAAAAAAACACTTATATTATATTATTCTCATCAATTGAGATACTAAATAATCAGCACTCATATCCTCAAAAAGAGGTAAAAACAGAGGAGGTAAAAAAAAGGGATTCCATCAATTTAATTCAAACAAGGACCTCTGTAGGAGTTTTTTTTTATTTTGTTTCTCATTTTATTGATTTATTCATTCGTCATGCAATTAAATGACAAAGCAAAAGTCAATGAGCTGACTAATTGGAATCTTAAGATATTTTTTCTAAAAAGATTGTAATTACGAATCATTCTTTTAATTTTTTGTTACTAAATATTTTATTCATCTTTAATAAAACAAAAGAATAAATTGTTTTTATTGTAAAATTTTGGAAATTTTTTTTTTTTTATTGTACATCCGGTGATAAGCATATTATAACATTAGTATTTTATTTTATTTCACCTTAACACACAATTGACTTGTCCAATATACAATAAAAAATTTAATCAAAACAAATTTTTTTTTTGTAAAAATATTATCCTGCTCTTTTTTTTTTTAAATTTTTTCAAAAAAAAACAAAAGTTTTGCTAATTGTCAAATTTTATATCCCGGCTTGTTAATAATATGGTTTTTTAACAAGACAGGGTAAATATCTTCCAATTAATTAATAAAAAAAATTGAGTTATTTTCATATATGGTATATGAATACTTCTAAGAAGCTAAAAAAAAAAATGCAAATATTTAAAAAAAAAAAAAATTTAACAATTTTATTATTACTTTGGGTTACCTGTGTTTTTTTTATACCCGTGCATACAAATAAGGCCACGGGTATATTAAAATTACATCTCCGTTTGTAACGTATCGATCTAGACGAGCTAGATATAGTGTCAAAGGTACATTTCGGATCTGCATCAAAAAGTAAATCGATCTAGCTATGTGTGTCCGTCTGTCTGTCAGCACAATAACTCAAAAATTAAAGGAGCTAGAGTTGTCACATGCAAATATAGCTTGAGCAAGTATGTAAATAGAATTTAAATTTTAAGAAGTATTCTTACTAAGTATAAAAAATTGAAAGTAGATGGTAACACTAATGTTAAACATATTGCTTTAAATGTCTTAGTTGGCAGAACATATATTTAAGTCAGCCATATTGAATTGTTGGACAATATCAAATTGTAAAATATTAAAGTTGTAAAAATTTTTATGACCTCAATAAAGAAATAAAAAAAAAAAAAGGAGCTAGAGTTTCGAAACTTACATAATATAATATTTTAAACATTTTGTATGTGTCCCTATTGTAGTTAATTAAAATCAAATAAAGGCATCGAGTAGCTGCCATACAAATTTTTTGAATAATTATAAATATTTTCAAAATTAATAACTAAATAGAAAAACATAATGTAGTTAAATTATTAACTCCTTAATGGTGTAGTGGTTCAGTGGTTAGAACGTCGAACTTTTAATCAAAACGTCACAAAATTTAAATCCAGTTCAAATCATATCTCTTTTTAATAAATTCATCTTTTTTCTTATTTATTCTTTATTTAATTAAATATAATTATTTTTTAAAATATGAGAAATTCTTATTCAATAGATAATTTGACAGCAAACTCTCATCTATTTTAATTATTATCCTTTTTTTTTTTTTAATTTTTATAACAAAATTCAAAAAACTTTTTCAAAACAACACAATTGTAACCATAGTTACTACTAAAAATTATTTTCTCAAAAATTCCATGGTTTAGAGTGTATAGGACGTCGGCCTTTCAATCGAAAAGTGTAGCTCCGAATCTCGGTCAGATCAGATTTTTTTTTAAAATATTAATTTAATACACCATTTTTGGTATGCCCTACTATCTAAAAGTTGACAAGGGCAACTATAATCTTCCTCTATTTCGTTATATTTTTTTATAATAAAGATATGATGATTTGTATTAATAGTACCGAACCGACGCATATACATTCTCTCCCTCACTCCTATATTTTTTGAATATTTTTTTTTTTTTTAAAGAGGACTGAAGCAACAAATTTTTTAAAAAAATTTCGAAAACGCGGTCAAAATTTTTTTCCAATAAATTATGTTCTAACAAGATAAATATGGGCAAAAAGTGCTTGAAAGAAATAATAATTTTGATTTTTGGCTTATTGTTTTTTTTTTTTTGATTTTGTTTTTGTTGCCGAATTTGACCACACACACACTCAATAAAAAATTATACTTTCCCAATAGCTCAAAATGAAAAAAAAAAAAAAAAACAATCATAAATGCCGAAACCACCAAAAAAAAAACTAAATCAGTCATTATATATAACTTTATAACTACCCTAACTTAATCAATGACTTCATACCAAAATTGGAAAAAAAAAAGTCCTGAAAATCTATCAGATAAATTCATTCGCAAAAATATATAAAATAAGAAAAACATAAAAATATAGTTGAACTTATCGACTTTAGGATATTTTAAATTTGATTTAAAAATTTTTTTGAAAATTCACTACAGAACTTTCCATGCAAAAAAATATGTCCTAAACATTCTACGCTGTAGTCTAAACCGTAGTATACGCCAATATGTCTCCAGCTGGTTTTTTTTTAAATTCATTCCAAATATTTACTATTAAATTCATTCAATATTGAAAGAAAATTTATTAGGCATTTTTAGTATCAATTATTATGTTACAAATGTAAGAAAAAATTTATAATAGCATTTAAAATGCATTAATAAATAAATACATAATAAATATTTACCTTAAAAAAAAAAAAAAAAAAAATTGTTCTCAGGTTTTGGAATTTTCATCAATTTATGTCGACACGACAACAGCAGGAGCAGAATATAATATTGTTTAGTATAAAATTGTTATATTTTAAACTAGAATTGCGAACGTTTTTTTTCTTTCATATTTTAATATTTGTTTTTTAGTTTTTTTATTATTGTAATTCTTAAAGTTTTTTTTTGTTATTTGGTGGTTGCTTTTTAACGTAATAATGCAATATAAATTTGGCTTAACAAGTTAAAACATCATAAAAATTGTTGAAAAATATTTTTAATTCAAAAAAATTAAAACATTAAATTTGAGTTAAAAATAATTTCGTAATTTTAAATACCTATGTAATATACTATAGAGTTGAGTTATTTTAAGAGAGTAATTAATAAAACGAACTCTAAAGGCCTCATTACAAATATAAAACGAGGAAAATTATAGTTGCCCTTATCAACTTTTAGATACCCGTGCATACCCACAATAAGGTTTAAAATAAAATTAACCATTAATTAGTTCTCCTTGTGATATTATATAAAAAAAAAACAACAAACAAAATAATAAAAAAAAATTTGACGCGCTTAAAAGTTGGTCCGAGTAATGTTTAATTTTGCCAAGTAGCTTGCCCTATTTGAATTTTAACCTCGTAGCTACATTAGATTTACAGTCCTCGAATTGACAACTTTGCATGGCACGTTCCCCGACCTCTTTTAGTTTTTGAGTTATCTTGCTGACACACAGACGGACGGACAGACATACACACATAGCTAGATCAATTTACTTTTCGATGCTGATCCGATACGTACACTTGACACTACACTACACAAGTTTATCTACATCGATGCATTACAAACGGAGGAGTAATTTTAAAATACCTTTAGTTTTATTTATATGCACGGGTATAAACAGTAAATAATTAAATTAGAAAAACAGTGTACTTAAAAAATTCAAGCGCTTCTTATTTACTGAAAACTTTTTGAATACACATTAAAACTCTACAAAATAAAATCAAACGGTAGCCACTACCCTCTTACCTTCTAACCCTCCATGGGATCTCCATTGGCTTGCTAACCGAGGCGATGCAAGATCATCAAGAACAAATCATTCAGTTGTTGTAAGTTCTACGTAAATTTTCTACATAAATAAACTACTTTAAAATTAACTCCTTCCAAAAAATTGATATCCAGACAAACAAACAGAAGGACATCATTACTTAGAAATTTCTTAATTTGTTCAAAATTTTGTATTAATTTTTTTGATAATTTTTTCTAATTTTAGGTTTCGAAAAAGAATGATTCTATGTTTTACAATAAGAAATTACAATATTTCTTCATTTCAAATCATTGGATGATGACTAAGCATTAGACAGAGTTTTTTTTTCTTTTTTTTAATAATTACTATTACTGACCACTAACCTTTACTTGATTTTTGCCTTTATCTCATCTTTCAATAATTTGTTGAAAGTAACAAAAAGACCACACAACAACATGTACTAAAGGGAATCTAAAAATGTTGAATTGAAAAATCAAAAAAAAAAAAAAAATACCTTCGAAATACAAGAATTTTAAGAAAAAAAAATCATGCACGCAAAAAATAAATGAAAAATTTTGTGTAATTTTTTTTTTATAAGTTTTATTGAAAATTGAAAAAACTGTGCAAGTTCAAATATGAAAGGAGTTCAATATTTCAAGGAAAAAAAAAGTCCTTTGACAGTTTATGTCCACTTTTTTTCAATATTTTGAAAATTAAAATTTGAACTTTTTAAAATTCATTTAAATTTAAAAAAAATTTCAATAGAAACGGGAAATAATACCAAATTTTTAAAACTATTTTATAATCAGACGCTTACTCAATGTTCGCCTAGAATAATATGAAATCAATCAAATCTATATGTATAATTTTATATTGAGTAGAAAAAAATTAAGTAAACATTTTAATTTTAATGTAAATATTTTGTAATTCACCTAAAGAATTTATTAATTATTTATTGACAACAAAAAAAAATATAAAAGCTTTTTTTCAAAGGAATTCCATTTATAAATTAATTATCAAATTAACTGCAGATCACTTATTTTGTCACCTAATAAATCAGCCAAACAATTAATCGATAATAATAAAAAAAAAAAAAAACAGCAACTGAGTAATTACAATACGTGATTATTCAATAAATCATTTTTCAAAAGATTCAAGTAAAAAACATACTTATAAAAAAAAAATATCTTATGAATATTTGAATAAAATTTTAAATTAATTATTTTAAGGTATAAAATAATAGATATTAAAAAAAATAGTTTGTTTTTTTTTATTTAATACTTATGTAAGATGTCGTATTACAAAATTTTAATGTTAAGATTGTTATATTAAATTAATAATGAAATATAAATATGGATTTTAAGATTTTCAATGGATGATTTGCAAACTGCGACTTACGGTAAAATTATTAATAATTGGCAAGACAACAGTTCTAGCAAATTAGCAAATTATCACTTGGCAACAACCAATTACCCACTAGATCTTTAGAGGGTATCTGTTATTGCATTTGAAGAAAGCATATATATATTGTTTTAAATACCACACGTTTTTGAATTTGGACGTTTTTAAATTAAAATCGAATAACGGTTAAAAATACATTGCTCTTGTTGTTTTGATATGGGGGATAGCATGTGCCATCCAAACATGTAGGCCTTGCGGCCTGTTGTGTTCCCACCTTCAATACGTTTTATCAATTTATAAGTCATATTATTTATTTTGTTTATAATATATATTTGTATATTTTAAATTATATTTGGTCACCATGGAGATTTGCTAAATTATTTTTCAATTAAAAAATTCATGAATAGTGCGGGAATCAAATCCGCACCCTCTCGGTTAGGAAGCCAAATGCTTTCCAAGTAACCCACCGAGGCCCCTGTTAAAATATATTAGTCACGAATAAAATAATAATTAAATACTTTAAATGTATAATGGCCAGTTGATCAAAAAACTGAAAATCAATGTTTCGTATACTTTAGTTTTCGCGCATTAATTTTTGATTTTATGCCGTGGGACATAGAAGTTTTTATTTTTAATTAACTGTTAATTATTTTGAGTTTGAGTTTGAACTTTTAATATTTTAACTATGGCACTGTATACTCCCTTGTAAAACTTGTACAAAATTTGAAAACCCAAATATTATATTAATAAATCGTTACCTCACTGGCTTTTTAGTGCAAGATCTATCAATTGAAAGGTCGTTTTTTATTGATCTTTTTGTATTGATCGTACCATTGATCGAAAACGATAAAGAGTGTAATATATGAGAAAATATTTATTTTAACGAAATCCAAATATCTAAATTAATGAGTTCGAGTCATTACCGAAGAATTTAATTGAATGATCGAGCATCACAGCATTTGATATGTATTTATGAATATTCTACATCATTCAATATGAACAAATTAAAAATTTTAAAAAAGATTCAATTCGAATTCGAGTTTGTTTTCCTAAAAACTTTTAAAATTTTGAAACGAGTGCTAAGATTCCCATAAGGTTTCCAAAAATAAAAATGAAATAGATTCATGTAAATCGTAAATCGCAATGTATGAATACATTTATTTAAAAAAAAATTCCAATGGCAAAAATTTAGTTACCTTTTTTGGGATATTTGTCTTAATAAAGAAATATATACAGGAAATCTAAGAAATATCTACAGGTAGGAACCAAAGCAGCTCCCAGCTCTAACGCGTTCTCATATTGCAATAGTTTCAACAATTTATTTTGTAATATGTATTTTCAGATGATTTCTTTTTTAAAAAAATTAATATATTACAACGATAAACTAAAAAAAATTCTGTGCAATAGTAGCCGACTAAAGTCAAATATTATTTTCTTAAATTTTTTTTGACTTGAGGCTTTACAATATGAACAAAGTTAAAAAAAAATTAAACAGAGCTAAAAACTAAAAAAAATTACTTAAAACAAAGAAACTGAAAAAAAAAAATGAAGAAATCAAAAACATAACTTAAAAATAAAAACAAATAAAAAATAACAATACTAAAATATTGCCTAAAGGAACAGGAACTAACGTTTTCAGGAAACCAACAATATATTACTTTTGTGAAATAATGGAAAAAAAATTCTATACATATTATATATTTTGTGTTTTTTCCAACATTTAATCAGTGTTATATTGAATTATACTATTCAGAAAATTTATACCACTTAAAAACTCCAAGTAATATTTTTAAATATGATGACTTATAAGAACTTGTCATAATCATAATTATCTAATTTAATATAAAAAAAAAAACCTTGTTTATTATATATTTCCATATTTAACTTAGTTTGTTAAATAATTTAGTACTTGCACAATAGTAAATATTGCCTAATATTATTATAGTCCTTTGCCTATTTGGCATTTGAGCTTCTTAAATTAAGTACTTTCTATTTATTTATAACCACAATATTAATTATTTTATTTATATTATATTTGGTCACCATGGGGATTTGTTAAGAAAAAATATTTTTTAATAATTTTTTTCAATTAAAAATATTCATGACCCCCCTCGTTTAGTAAGTCAAATACTTATCCACTAACTCACCGAGGCCCCCGTCAATTATATTTAAATATTTATAATGTAAAAATATTATAGAAAATATATTTTATTTAAAAAATTCAAAAATAATGAGGAAAAGGATAATAAAATTTATAAAGGATAAAGTAATCTGCAAAATTATTAAGATGATTAAACTGATGTTTATCATAAAGCCTAATCCGCTAATTAAAATATTGAACTATATAAATTTCTTTTTGCGCTCAAGAAAACAATAATAATAAAATGGAGCACACGGTGTTTAAATTGCAATTTGCATTGTAAATATGTAATTTTAGATGTTATTTCAATTTTTTGTGAGATATTATTTCGTTTTTTTTTCTCTAGATAAAAATTTGACGAAAGACATTGAAAGGATGGAGGTAAGCGCCTTACTTATAACAATAGTGGGGAATCGTTACTCCAACCCTAGATGAAAAAACTTTTGTCTTTCTAGACGTTCTTGATGTTTTTTAGCATAATTTTTAATTTTATCTATAATCTTAGGAATATTTAAATCTCTATGTAAATCGTCAATTCGTACATATCAGGAAGCTTTAATTATATTGTGTAAAACTTTATTTTGAAGGACATGTATTTTACTAACACATCTTTGTTTAGCACATCTCCAAAGTAGAATTCCATACAACCATATAGGTTTTATAACTTCATTGTAAAATAAAACTTTATTGTAAATCGATGGCTTGGACTTGCGACCCGAAAGTTAGTAATTTTCTCTATATTTATTATCTAGTTCTAATTTTTTCTTTTTAATATCTTCTTTTCATGATTAGCTTAACATCAAAAATTTTTATGCTCTTCCACTTAAAAATAATGTTCTCTTAATGTTCTGCAAATAGTTGTCTTAATCCTTATTATCCTTTGCCGAGCTACCATTTGGTTATCTAAGTGATAATGATTAATTCGGTTATTCTTTTATGAAATTTTGATCCTAACGAAACATAAGTTGTTATTTTAGAGCTTCTCCATGCAACTTTTTGAATTAGGTTTATAAAGCCTTCTAGGGCTTACTAGGTTTTTCAGTTTTAGTGTTGTAAAAAAATAAATCCTGTAAATAAACTTTATTTAAAAAATGCTCACATTTTCGTAAATTAGAAATCAAATAGAATGATTTTTAAAAATACAGTAACAAATAATTTGTTGTTTGAATTTTACATTTCATTTACATTTTCATTTTCGACCAAGGATTTCAGTATTATTGTTTTTATTGAGTATTAAAAAATTTATAATATTATCTAGCATTAGCAACCTCCAATCAACTAGAGCTGAATTGTGTTTATCATATACAGACGCAATCAATGATCAGTTAAGTCTCGTCTTAGAAGAAAATGATAACATCTGGGAGCGCACAAAAACTGTACTAAATGAAACGTCCAAACATATTCTAGGTACAAAAATATATAAGGCAAAGAAAAATTGGATGACAATAGAGATACTACAGTTGATGGATGAAAGACGCAATTACAAAAACAAACAACCTGCAGAATATAGACGTATTCATCGCGAAATAAGGTCGAAAATAAGAATAGCAAAAGAAAACTGGTTAAAACAGGAATGCTATGAAATTGAAAAACTACAACATCTGCACGATGACTTCAATTTACACAAAAAACTCAAAGAAACAGCAGGGGTACAAAAAATCACATACTTCCACACTTCTTAATGAAAACGGACAAATAATTTCTGAAATTAATGAAAAAACGAGGACCTGGGAAGAATATATTAAGAAATTGTTTTGTGATTTTACCCGTCCCGAGTACAATATTGAAACGTCTATAGAACCATCTGAAACACATATAACCAAAGATGAAATCAAAAAAGCGGTTATGTCAGCCAAAAATAATAAAGCCGCAGGACCAGACGAAACCCTGTCAGAAATATTTAAACTGATCAATGACGAAAACCTCACTGTGCTCGAAAAAATTTTCAACCATATCTATAACACCGGAAATTTCCCACAAGACTGTCTAAAGTCAACATTTGTCGCCCTTCCGAAAAAAGCTAATGCCAAAAAATGCGACGACCACCGATTAATAAGTTTAATGAGCCATGCACTCAAAATCTTCTTGAGAGTGCTGCATAATCGTATTTACACAAATTGTGAGTTAAACATGGGCAGAACGCAATTTGGATTCAAACGAGGAACTGGAACCAGAGAAGCACTTTTTAATATTCAAGTACTTGTACAGAATTGTCGTGATGTTCATAAAGATGTTTTCTTATGTTTTGTGGATTATGAAAAGGCGTTTGATAAGGTCAACCATCAAAAACTTATGGAGGTATTAAATAGAATAGGCATAGATAATAATATCATAATGTGTATAAATAGCTTAAATTGGCAACAAACAGCCTGTGTAAAGATAAATAATGTGCTGACACAAAGCATTGATATTCAAAAAGGAGTTCGACAAGGCTGTATTCTCTCCCCTTTACTGTTTAACATCTATGCTGAAGCCATTTTTCAGGAAGCAGTGAACGATTTAGATGTTGGTATAAAAGTAAATGGCACATATATAAATAACATCAGATATGCAGATGATACAGTTCTCATAACAGACAATCTAAGGGATTTACAACATATAGTCGATAAAGTCAACCAGCATAGCGAATTGTTCAACTTAAAAATAAATATATCAAAAACTAAATTAATGATCGTAAGCAGAAAAAGAACACCTTACACTGCAGCAACAATTAAAATAAATAACCGCTCAATTGAAAAAGTCTCCACATACAAATATCTCGGATGCTGGTTACACGAGGATTGGAGCTGCGAAAAAGAAATTAGATGCCGAATCGAAATAGCAAGAAATGCATTTCTTAAACACAAAAAAGTTTTCTGTTGTCGCGAAATGAACTTGGGCCTTCGCTTACGATTCGTTAAATGCTATGTTTGGTCTATACTCCTATACGGTGTAGAAACGTGGACCTTGAAAGTGAGAGAAATCAACAAACTTGAAGCGTTCGAAATGTGGATCTACCGCAAAATGCTAAAAATATCGTGGATGGATCACATTACAAACGAAGAAGTTCTACGTAGAGCAAACGCGGAAAGAGAACTACTTATAAGGTTGAAGAAACAAAAAATCTCTTACTTTGGGCATATTATGCGTGGAAACAAATACGAGCTACTTCAGTTAATAGTTCAAGGGAAAATTGAAGGAAAAAGAGGTATAGGACGGAAGCAATTATCATGGTTGCGTAACATTAGAAACTGGACAGGCATCAGAAACATTGGTGATTTAATCCATTCAGCAACAGATCGAAACATCTTTCAGGGCATCGTTGCTAATATCATATGACCGCTGACATCCAATTATGGATAGGCAACAAAAGAAGAAGAAGAATATACTTTTTTATTAACTTGCCTGTGTTATGGGTTTATTTTTCATTCTGGAAGTTAGTGATACTAGGTGTTACTTCATTCTGGATGTTAGTGATATTAGGAAATCTGACCATAAATTAATAAGAATTGTATGGTGCAGTGGTTAATGAAGTGGCTTCGGGTGTAAACAGATCTGAGTTCGATTTGCTGAATTAATTTTAACAGAAAGAAGAATTTTCTCTCATCTCAGCAATTAACTTTTATATTAAAACACTTTTAAATGTAAAAGATATCCAATTTTTGGTTAATGAAAATTTTCAATATTTTAGGCTCAAAAGTTTTCAAACATTAAAAGAATTGTTTCTTATACCAGCAATTTACTTTTAAATTAAAACAGTAACAAATTCCCCAGATCTACCTTCAACTTTTTATTTCTACATTTTAGGGGACTAGTACTACTTTAATAAAAGTATATATTGAAAAAAAATATTTTGTTTTATTTTATTTTATTTTATTATTTCTTTTTTGTATTCATTGATCTAAAACAAAAACAAGTGATGAAAAAAAACCGAGGGTTTTTAAAAAAGCACATTTTCAAAATTATATTGTATTACATACTGAGTTTAACTTTGGAAATATAAACCGTGGTGACTAAGTTACTGCTTACTTTTAAAATTTACTGCTAACAGTAAATTTTTTATTTTAAAGTTCTAATAGCCCTTCAATGGGGAAGATTGCCAAATTTCTCAAGAATCTAACTTCAACCCCCCCCCCCCTCGTCCTCTAATTTTTTAGGTTCTAAGAATTAAAATTTTGTTAAGAATTACACAAAAATTTGGAATTTTACTTAGAATTTTATTATCTAAGCAAAATGGGTAAAACTGAGAGACACTTTCTTCAATTTAAGGAACCCCTTTTAAATTTAAGAAAAACCTTTAACATATGTTAAAATATAATGTTGGACCTTTAAATTTTGTATATTAATAAAAAAAAAATTGGACAGGTATTCAAGTTACAGGTGCTTAAAAATAGCATAATTTCAATTTTCGGGTCCTTATAGCTCCTAAACAGGGGGCTTGACAAAAAAATTTTGTTTCTTGTTTTTGTTAAGATCTAACTTCTCCCAAAATTTCAAGATCCTAGCTTGAACCGTTTAGAAGATATGTGGGGCCAAAAATTTTGCAAAAATTGAGTTTTATATAATGGTGAATTTTAGTACCGTATGGTAACCCTATACATTTAGGCAACATATTTTTGTAAAGTCTATTAAAGCAGCTCTCTAATACCGTTTTTCGATTGAAAATAAACCTAACAGAACCCTTGTTATATTAATTTAAATATAGGGCTTTTTTGGAAATTTCAGGGGCTGTAACTTCGTCACGCTTCAAAATTAAGAAAAACCTTTGACACATGTTGAAATATAGTTATAGGGCTTTGAATTTTGTCTATCACTAAAAAAAAATTTGGACAGGTATTCAAGTTACAGGTGTTTAAAAATAGCAAAATTTAAATTTTCGGGCCCTTATAGCTCCTAAATAGGGGGCTTGACAAAAAAATTTTGTTAACCGACTCCTACTAATTTCTAAATATCTAACTTCTCCCAAAATTTTAAGACCCTAGCTTGAACCGTTCAGAAGATATGTGTGGCTAAAAATTTTGCGAAAATTGAGTTTTGCGTAATGTTAAATTTTAGTACCGTATGGCAACCCTAAACATTTGCCTTTTAAAAATTTATAAAGTTTATGAAACCAGCTATCATTTGCCGTTTTCAGATTGAAAATATATGTAACAGAACTCTTGTTATAACAATTTAAATATAGGGCTTTTTCCAACTTTGGGGGGCTGTAGCCCCGTAACAGGTGGGGCTACAGAAAAAAATTCTTCTACGAAATTATTTTTTTTGCAAAAACTACCCATGGTTAAAATTTCTTTTCTCTATTTCAAACGGTGTAAAAGTTTTTGTAAACATACGGACGGACGGACGGATAGAGTGAAGCTATATAGGCACATTTTTACAAAATTTTTTGAAAATGTGCTAAAAAGAGTTAAAATAATTAAAAATAAATTACCAGTTACCGTGTTTTTTTTGTTTTGACTTATGTCATTCATTATGTTTGTGTATGTATAATTTGAATTTAAACTCAAATGTCTGTTTTGCATGTAATTATTGGAATAATATCAGCTTGTTTATAGCTTGTTAATTTGTACTATTTAAAAATGTAACACAAAAGTTCACTTGCAATAACATTTTTAGTGAATGGTCATCTCAATTCTGCCCATGATGAAAGTCATCTGCTAAGAATCCTAGAAAAACATAGTCTTGCTTAAGTGAATAATATAACAATTCCCAAAATAAAATTATTAATATTCATTAAAAATATTGACAGTCCTTGTAGTAAACCTATTTTCGAGAGTTTAACACTTCTATTCCTTTCGTAGTATCTCTTTAGTTCCAACATCTTGAAAAACCTATTAGAAAATATGGGACCTCATGGAAGACGAATTGGTTCTGCTGGTCACATTTAAACTAAGCAAGGCAGAATGTCAATTCTGTTTATATCGCAATAGAATTTTTTTTAAGTGAGGCTTGTTTCTATCTAGCGACATATTTAACATTATTAGAAGTGCATTTAGTACTTGAAGTTAGTAGATTACAGATGCGTTGAAATCGCTTTTATTAAAAAAATTATTAACCTTTGATTTCTAAGAAAACTTTCTTAAATGCTTCAGTTTTAAAGATTTTAATGAATTGACCAAACTAAACCATTAATCCAAGTACTTTTCAAATTCAAATTTTTTTACAGAAAATTCTTATTGTCTTTAATTAATAAATTTTGAAAAACAACCCCCTCTATATATTAATATAAAAAAAAAATAGTTTTATTAACATATTATATTAAACATATATATATATAATAAAAATATTTATAATAAATATTTGAGCGGACAGGTCAAAAGGATTTGAGTTTCATTGTCTTCTTGTTTTTCTGTTTTGTTAGAAGTAAGCAAACAGATCCGAGATATTGTTTCAGACAAAAAATCAAAAACAAAAAAAAAAAAAGAGTAGATTGTCTGCTTTGATTAACATGTTTTTTTACTGCATCATTATGTCTTTAATATTATTTAGAACTTTTTTAGATGATAATGACGGAGATGATGATCATGATTACCTAAACGTTTTGTTGTTTCCGATTTTTATAAACGTTTTTATTTTTTTGTTATTTTTTTGAATATCAAATTCAAATTCGGAGATGATTTGTCTTTGAAGACCATTTTTTTTTTATTGGATTTTTTTTTTTGCTGTGTGTTCTGGAAATGACATATTATTTGCATACTAAATTAAAATAATAGTTCGGGAGTTTATCCTTTCGCAAAAAAAAACAAACAAAACAAAAAGAGTGATAATGAGAATCTATAGATATATTTATATTTATGTTATTGTTTTGTATAATATTGGATAATAATTATTATTCAAAGCTTATAACTTAGAAGTATAATATTTCGGTAAAATCTTTGTTGTTTTGTCGGTTAATTTTAAAGTTTTTTTTTTTTATTTTTCGTCACTGATCGTTTATTAAATTTTTTTTGTCATTAATGCGAATGATGTGCATTTATGTGATGATGAATAACGATATTAAGATATAAAATAATTTTGATTGGTTTCATTTTCAGAAAAAAAAAAAAAACTAATTTTCTTACCTTTGTTTTTTATACCCGTGCATACATGTATCAATATCGGGTATATTAAAATTACTCCTCCGTTTGTAACGCATCGAAATAGACGAGCTAGATATAGTGTCAAGGGTACGTATCGAATCAGCATCGAAAAGTGAATCGATCTAGCTATGTGTGTCCGTCCGTCCGTCAGCACGAAAACTCAAAAACTATAAGAGCTAGAATTCTGAAACTTTCACAAAGTAATTTTTATACAATTTGTAGGTTCCCTATTGTTTTTGGTTAAAATCGGACAAAGGCTTCGGATAGCTGCCATACAAATTTTTCGAAATTATATGAATATTTTCAAAATTAATAATTAAATAGAAACCAAATATAAAAATAAACAAAATGTATTTAAGTTTTTAATCGGTTCATGGTGTAGTGGTTAGGACATGAGACTTGTAGCCAAAATGCCTCGGTTCGAATCCAGGCTAGGGAAAGTTTTGTTTTTTTTTAATTCATTTTTTGTATCTCTTTTCTTCTATTTTCTTTTTAATAAAATATATGTATTTATTTTATGTATGTATGAAAAATTTTATAGAAAATTTGACAGAAAACTATCATTTATATTAAAAATTATTAATTTTTTTTAATATTTTTATAAAAAAATTTAAAACTGTTATTTAAAACAAACAATTGATACCATGGCAACTACAATTATTTAAAAAAAAAAATTAAGATAAATAAAAACTCTTTGTGTAGGGAAATTATTAATTGTTCTATGGTGTAGTGGTAAGGACATTCCACTAGTAGTCAAAACGTTTCTGTTCGAATCCAGGCTGGAGCAAAATTTTTTTTTTTTTTAAATTCATCTTAAAACTCTCATTTATAAATTATTCATTTTTTTTTAATACATTTTTAAAAAAATTCAAAACAAACAATTGATACCATAGCAACTATAATAATTTTAAAAAAAAATTGAGATGAACAAAAAATCGATGGCTTAGTGGTTAGGACGTCGACTTTTTAATTGAAAAGTGTGGGTTCGAATCTCGTTCAGAGCATATTTATTTTTAATTTCATCTTTTTTTTTAATTAATTTTTTTTTTTTATTAATTTTTTTTGTAATTAAATATAAAAAAACAAATATTTTGAATTTTCTGTCAAACAGTTTAATTGCAATATACGAAATTCTTATTTATTTAATAATTATAGTGTACGCACGGGTATCTAAAAGTTGACAAGGGCAACTATAATCTTCCTCGTTTTTTCTTTATAATTTCTTATATAGTATTGGGTTTTTTATTTAAGATATAAAATTACTTCTAATATATATATATATAATATTAATAAAAAAATGGGATTTTTGGAGGGAAGGCAGAATCACTTAAGAGAGTGATAGGGGAGGTTAAAACATCTAACTATATTGGGAGGTTTATTTTAAAACCGTTACTGAGATAACTAGCTTTAAGATTTTCTATTTTCTAAAACGTGTTGTTTAATTTTTGTATTTATAACTTTTACAAATGATTTATCTGATTCGAGACTCGATATTAATGGAGGTACTCTTTGCTATTAAATCTGCTCTATTACCATTTGAAATTCTGCGGTTTACTCTGTTCATATAATTCTTATAATTCCTATAATTCTTATATATATATATATATATATATATAAACAATTTAATTAATTTAGAATTTTATTTTTAGCTGTTGTTTGTAAATTTTTTTTAAATAATTGATTTAAAAAGATAATCGATAACCTATATTGAAACATAAAATACCATAACTAAATTGCAGAAAATAACACGACCTATTATCTATCAATCAATTCCTTTAATTTGACACTATATATAAATGGTAACTAATATTATTATATTGTATATTTATTATATATATATATATATATATATAAATTTATACATATATATATTTTTTAAAAAGTATTAAATATATTAAGATAAATATTAAAGAAACTTCTAGTTTCATTATCGTAAATTGTGTATATAAAATAAATTCAAAAGTATTTTGTTATTAAACAACTATTGGTTTCTTAATCTTCAGTTAAATTCAGAAGATCATTTCAAATGACATTCTTATTCTTTTTCTTTGACATTTATCTGACAGCCGCTTTTCAATAAAGCTTAATATGGTATTAAAACGCATCTCAATGTTTTTTGAGTAAATGTAATGTAAAAATCTATAATGTGATGAGATGAAGTTCTGGGTTTCTCGTTTGTTTTTAAAATTTTTTTTTTTTTTTTATTCGAATGCAAACATTTTATTAAGCATGAAAGACATTCAACATTATTTTTTTTTTTTTTTTTATGTTTTTGATTATTTTGAAAGACAATCGCAAATCTTTTGGAATATAAACATAGAAGAATGCTATTGTTAAATAAAAGTATAAGGTAAAAAAAAAAAAAAGCAAAAAAAAAAACAAATAAAAATTATTTAAAATTGTAATTAGCATGATTATATTGCGTTTTATTAAAATTAAGGGAAATGTACCCATATATATATATATACATGGACATATATATATCTGCTTGTCAGTTAATTCTTTTGGGTGGTCTTCAACATAAAAACGCATTCTCTTGACGATATTGATTAGAAATATTTTGTACTATTATTTAAATAACTTCAAAACTTAAAAAATAAAAAAAAATTGCAATGAAAAATTGTTAAAAAAAATAGTAGCTACCTAAAAATAGGCAAACAAATGTATTTTTATCATTTGTAAATTATTAAGTACAATATTTAATTGAAATGTTTAATTTTATTCAAAAACACCAATTTTAAATGCAAATATCTTACATACATATCTCAACTATCTTATATATATATATCTCACATGCATATATCTCACAAATATTCTACAAGTACATTTTATAAAATTTGACCAATGACGTAGTGGTAAAATCGTCGCCTTTCATGTGGAAAGTCTCGGGTTCCCAGAACATATCTAATAAAAACAATATCGTAAAATTGTATAACTATATCGTAACTTGTCTTAACACCGTAACATAAGATAAGCTTTAATATAAAAAACATTCTTGTGTAGGACAATAGATGACGCACAAAATTAACATTTGTGTATTCATAATCTCATGCAATGGCTACAGCCGAGTAATCAACGGCTCAGTGAATATAACGATGAAAGAAATTGAAGCTTAGTCTAAATAGACTTGGTGGATGTCCTATAATCCTAAAAGGAGTGGAAAAGGAATAAAAAAAAAACATGCGCATTAATGCATTTTAATAGCTTATTGAAATTAGAATAATTTCAAATTTAACTTATTAAGATTTCATCAATATAACCAAAGGACACTTCAAACTCTTTTATTTTTTTGTATTTAAAAACACTTTATTCAAAACTATCAATTTTCCTTCAAATACTTCAGTTCATTATTTGGAGAGCACATGTTATCCAATCCAATCCAAGGATCAACAATCTCTGTTGTTCGCAAAACAAAGAAGTTTTCTCACAATGTTCCATAATCTATTTCACGCCATTTTAATATTTCTAAAATTCAGGGTTGAACATCTGTTACACTACTTGTTTTAAATTGAAAAAATTTTGATTGACATTAGTTCTTTAATTTTCTTAAAACAGGTGTTTCTCCCTAAAATATATATCTAAATAAAACAAGGTAAGTAACCAGACCATGCCCATGTAAAATCGTTTTAAAGAAACGATTTAATGGTATAAAATGCGAATAACTCTAATTGTTCTTTATTGAGATATCTGCTTACAGTTTGAATAATCAAATACATCTATGCATTACATTCCTTTTTATAGTCTCTAATATACCTTTTAAACGTTTAATTCTCCTTCCACTTTTTATATAATACTAAAAAAGTAACCCATGTGTGTGTTCGTTCATTTCAATTATTTAATCCCTTTTTTACTATACACATACTAGGTATAATATTTCAATAACTAATTAGATCTAAAATTATTCGGTTAATTTTATTTTATTCCTATATATTTGTTGTTTTTTTAATTATTATTAATTATGTAATTTCGAGACAAGTATCATAAAACAATTATTATATACAGATACATAAAAGATTAAGAAGTTTAATCATCGACACCCTATACAAAAAAAAAACTGACTGAACATACAGAATGGAATGTATTATGTATTACAATATAATAATAAAATTAAATACAAAAAAAAACTCGAAATATTGAATTTTTTAGATAACTTTCTCAAAAAAAAAAAAAAGGAAAAAAAAAAAAATTAAAAAATACCGATCACCAGCTGTGAATTTGTTTATTAAATTATGTTTCAGTTTCTTTTTTTTAAATTTTTTTTTTTTTTTTGTTTGTTTACCCAACTGACCAACCTGCTATATGGTTCTTATGAATAAATATTTAAATTTAATTCATAGTAAAATCTCTTAGTAATTTTATATTCAACTAATTTCTTCTTAATGAGGTACTAACTAGTTCCAAATTTATTTCTCAAAATATGAAACAGAATGAATTATAACCGCAAGAACAACTTTAGGATAACATGCGATTTCTTTAGGATTTAGTATAGAAAGTATATCGAACTGGATTTGGTTTTTAGATAAAGAAAAAGGAATCCATCATATATTTATGTTATATAAATATCTAAACTAATTTAATTATTATATGTACAATTTAAATATTGTAAATTGGCTGAAACTGATTTTATTCAATTATAATTTGCATTATCTTATAAGGCCTAGTACTATCTCATTTTTAAATTCTATGTGGAATTCATTAAGATCAATTCTAATAACACGAATATAATATGACCCCCTGTTCCAACATGTACCAATGGTATGAGCAGGCTTATTAGCCTAACAGTTGAACAGTTAGCGCTTAAAACAAACTTGAATTTTAATCTTTAATTCAAAAAAATTTAGTTTCCTTCCCTGCGTCCACTCTAAGTAACTTAAAGAAACTTTTTATCTTGACACTTGATTAATATACTGTGTCGTAAAGTGTTATCTATTATCTAACTGTTATTCAAAGTTAGTTAAGGAATACACAAAGTGACAGACACTAAATTGTTACCAAATAGACAAAAACACCATTTTCCACTTCAAAGTAATTGACGAATGAAAATCTTAGTTTAGAAAAAAAATTATGAAGCTGTAAAAATGACTGAAATGTACAACATTCTTCTTCTTCTTCTATGGCGCTACAGTCCGTTGTCGAACCTTGGCCTCCTGGTTTCCATTTGTATCCGAGGCTTTGATTTAGGTTTCGTAACAATATTTTTTTAATGGATAGGGCTGTTAACCGTATGCCAAACCTCCATCTTTGGAGGGCCGTTGGGTTTGAAGAGTTGCTTCAGAATTTGCCATATAATGCGTTGAAGTTCTCATAACTATGTTACGAGTTCAACTACATTATATAGCGTTTTCCTACTTCCTGAGACGCCGATGTATGTGGCCATTCAGGTTGCAACTATTCTTCCCTCCTCCTTTCTCAACCGGGCTTGGGACCGGCTACGGCGGAGTTCAAATGTACAACATACCAAAACTAAAATTTAACCTTATAAACTAAATAGGAAATATTTTATATTACTCAGGTGAAAATTTAATTTCTTTACCTAACATAAAACAATAAAAAAAAAAAAAACAAAACAGCAAGAGGACACGGAGAAAAAGAAGGAACAAAAAAAAAAAATGAATTTTTCATGGTTTGTTAATTAAGTGTTCTTCTATGTGTGCGATGAAATGCGCCTTTCTACTTCAGTAAAATATGTATATTATGTTTTTTATCGTTTATTTTTTTTTCCTTCTTATTTTTTTTTTTTTATTATTTTTATTTTTTTATTTGAATCATTTTATAATAAAAAAAAAAAGAATCTTGGGTATCCATTTATTTACCTTATAAAAAAAATCTTTTAATATCCGATTAAAAATTCAAAGCCGAATAAAGAATTTTTGTTATATTATATCTATATGTTATATATATATGTTATTCTGTTTTTTTTTTTTTTTTTTTTTTTTTTTTTTGAATAAAAACCTTGTAATGACTTAATAAAAAACAATAAATGAAGTCTGAAGAGTAGATATAGTAGAACGCGTGATCCAACAATATAATATACAGAACACAAATCCATAAATAATATTCTGTTTTGATTCAGTAAAACACAAATTAATTAATTAAGAATGAATGTGGAAATAAAATTTAAAAAAGAAATATGAACTTACGAAAATATTATACCTTTACATTTATTATGTGTATGGGAAATTATTTTAGAATCTCAAAATCATATCATATACATAATATAATACAAACTATTATTATTTTTATATTCAATTTCGATTAATTATTTCATCAATTTCATTTTGAAAATTTCGAAGGAGGATCATTTATAATAATTTTATTTTTTTTTTGAAAAAACAAAATACACACACACACACATATCGATTCTTTAATAGTTTGTTCAGTTAACCTTTAAATCAGTCATGCTTCCGATTTTAACTTTTCATTTATCGTTTTATTATTTTTTTTTTTCGAAATTGTGCTAATATAATTGATTATTCATGGTTACCTTTATTTAAACGTCAAATTTGTTTAACAAGATTGATTTCATCAGTTTTCCGAAGTAAAGAATTTTATTCATTCACTTCACAAAAGAATTAAAATTAAATTTTTTATCTTTATCAGATATGACCCATGTTAATTGGGTTTTTTTTTTTTTATATTAAACGCCACCACAACAACAAATATAAACAGTTTTGTGTCCTAATTCAATAATACAAAAAAATTTTTTTTGGATATTATGGATTTGATCAATTGTTTTGTAAACAGAAATTGACTTTGCATTTTATTATGTTATAGTTTTATGATTTGACTTTGGATCAATTATAATTTGAATTCAGCTTCTTTTTGAAATTATATCTTTTATTTTGTACTATAAATATTTATTTTAAATGTAATTAAAACTTACTAATACCAAGGGCGCGTTGCTGCGGCTTCTCAATGCCGGTTTGATTTAAGTTGGAATTATTGCAAAAAGTTAACACAAATTTTAAAAAATGATGTAAATATTAATATTTTTTTTTAAACGATTTTTCTAGGATTATTCTAGCAATTTTTCAACACATTTATCAAATTTTACTTGAAACTTTTCATAATTATTAATAATGTGCAGAAATATTAATTCCCTTGACATTATTCGCCAGAAACACACAATCCTCAACTCAATCGTCAAGGAGCACCACGTATAGGAAAATTAAAGATAATCGTTTAAACTGTTTTAGAAAACTTTTTTTTAAAGTTTCTGTTTCACAATCGGTTAAAGGAACTCGACAGAAATTTTTTTTTAAACTTTTCACTAGTTTAAAGAAACCTACTTCCTAAAATTGGACGTAATATACTTTCAAAAAAAATTTTTTGATCATTTGTAGGACCAGCATGGTTTAGCAAATTTTAAGTCTTTTAATAGTATCAACTACATTTTCAATCGGTCGAACCGTTTTCATTTTAGAACAAAAAAGTTTAAATATTCTAAAAATTTAGAGCAAAATTTTTAACCCAGGATTTCTTTCCCTATTCAAAAACCTCTATATACAAATTTTCATGATAATCGGCAAAACAGTTTAGGAGTCTGTTCCCTACATACAAACAAACAAACAAACTTTCGCTTTTATATATATATATATAACATCGTTCAACCACGGACACAGAAATTTTTCTTAGGGCAATTTTCGAAAATTATTATGTTTCAAAATACGAAACCTAAGCGGCTTGTTGTCAATACTCAACATTTTAACATTTTAATGGTATATTTATTAAGTGGACAGAAATATTATATACATATTTTCGCATACTGAATTAGCCTAATGATTATTTTTGACACTAAAAAATCTAGAGAGACATTCTTCAATTTTACGAAAGTGTTTTATAACTACGTAAAACTTTTAACACATGTTAAAATATAATGTTAGTAGAGTTTGCTCTTCAACTAAAAAGGCCAACTTGCACCGACTGATTTGAAATTTTTAATAACTTTTTTATTTTTAAAATTTTTATTTAATTTTTTCCAGACAAATTTTAAAAAAATTTTTTAGATCAAAGAACGTGTAAGACTGTTGAATATTATTATATTCAGAAAATGTCATATTTTGTTGTTGACATATTTATTTGAATGTCAATAAACACAACTGTCAAATTTATATAAATTTGATGAGAAATTATAGTTGATACAATTACCGCTCTATTTTTTTCCGAAAAAGAAATTCAGAAACAATCTCTAGCGAGCGGTATACCGAGATCATGTTGGAATATTTTTTACGTTCGATAATTCTCAATAACAGTGTCATATGATTCCAACTTATACCGCGAAAGAGAATTGCAAATCCTGCGAAAACTTTTCGATTACCGAATAATTTCCAAAAATGCGGATTTCGGGGAGAACGAGATGAGCTCGTTTACCAAGAATTGATGGCCACTAATATTTTTTTTTCGGGGGTTTCTAGAAGGAACGGATTTACGTCCACCATCCATAAAATATTCAGTAGCTAAATTTAAATTATTGGATACAAATTCCGCAACTTAATGCAAAATGTCTTAAAAAAAGTTTCATGATTTCAAAAACTTTTCTAATATTGAATTTACCGTTATAATTGAAATGCCGATAGAAAAATTTAAATATAGGGCTTTTCCTAAATTTCTAGGCCGATACCTCCATAAATTGCCAGATAGATGAACAATATGAAACTATAAAAGCTCATTTAAAAAATTTTTTTGGGAAACGTGATGAAAAAGATACATTTCAGTAATCTCCTAACTGCTATACCCTTTCTTTCTATCTTTCTGTCTGAAAAAAAATTAACCATCTTTATACATATTTCATTTATTCACGTATATTCAATAACAAATTATATCTTAAGAAAAAAAAAAAAAAAACACAGATAAAAAAAATTTAATGTTTTTACCGCACTACTCTATTCATTCATTTATCGTCTGTAAAAAAAAATACATTTTATCAAACAAATTTTCAGCTTTTTATGCTTTCCTAAGTAGCTTCGAAAAACAAAAAAACACAAGAACAACAACAACAAATAAACTTCCAAAACAAAAAGGCAACCGAAATATAAACAAAAAAAAAAAAAAAAATATAACATATCTCGTTTACGATTATACAGTTCTTCCATCGTATCCATTTGTTATAATTTAAATAAAAAGCAGAACAGTATAAATATAAAATTGAAACCCTAAAAACAAACAGCCATGACGATGATAATATAATGATTGATAATGATTAAATAATGATGATCAAGCTTATTGCGCCACAATATCATGATGATGATGATGATGATTATGATGATGATGGTGGTGGTGGTGGTCTTTCAGAATCCAATTATATTCAATGATGATTGTTATTTTTTACCTTTACAACTTTATGATTCATCTTAAATATATGGAATAGAAGATCAGGGGAAACTTCTTTTCCTTCATTATCATTTCGTTTCATTTCGTTTCGTTTTTTATTCATTTTATCCCAAAAACACAAAATTGAACCTGCTATATACTCCTCCTCTTTCACCTTGATCAAATTTTTTTATTTTCATTTTCTCTAAAATTTTGTTTTTTGAAATTTTCGTTACATTAAAATTTGTCTTCAATTTTTTTTTTTTTCTTACTCTTCTATTAAATGCAATATTTTATATATATATATAAATTATATATTTATATGTATATATATAACTTACATATGCATCCTACTCTATGTGCGACCAAAGTCATACCTGAGTACATACACATATGTGATGAAAAAAAAAAAAAAAAAAAAATTGGATAATGATGATGGGGCTGGTGGAATGGAATGTTGTGTGATGGGTGCACGAAATATCCTTGTAACTCTGAACACACAAGAGATTGAGTAATTTATATCTTTATTGTTTTATGAATTTACAATATTTTCGTTACACAAAAATAAAATAAATGCTAGGTATATAAGATCGCACTTGGTCAAGAATTTTTTTTTTTTTTTGATTCTGTTTTTATTTTTTTTTTACAAATCCTGACTTTGAAATTCAAAGAAGAAAAGCTATCATCATCATCAACATTATTATAATCAATGCTAAGAATGGATGTTTGAATGTTAAGAAGAAAAAGAGTAAAGTTTGTCATCATATGGTTAAAAAATCATTTACTAGCACAATCATCAATATTATCATCATCATTTTTATTATTATTATAATGATTATTATCATCAATGATTATCATCATTAACAATTTATACAAAAATGCGTTTAACGTGCCTCTTAATGTTGTTTTCGGTTTTTTTTTTTTTTTTTTTTATTTGTTTTATTAGCCTTAATTTTGGTGGAAATATATTATATATATATATATATGTATGCAAAGCCGCATTCTTGTTGTGAATTTTAGTTTTTTTTTAAATTGACGTTTTAGTTGTGCAATTTTATCGTGGATTTTGTTTTTGTTTTGAAAATGAAAAACTAAAGCAAGTGAAGTTTATATTGTGTATAAGCAAAGTTTTTTTTTTTCAGCAACATGTTGAAAAGAATTTTTATTTTTTTTCTTTTTTGTTTTTTATTATTATTATTTTTTTTCTTATATTTTCAACCGACACAATTATATAAAATAATTTGAAAATTTGAGCAATTAAAAAATATATACATATATAAATTTTTTTGTACCTTTCTCTACTCTTTTTTGAAATTAAGCACTGCCAAAAAAAATCCTGCATAGATAAGCAAGGGCCATTTAATGCTCAAGACTCATGCAGCCAGATTAGGAAAGGAGAAAGGGCAAATCTCAGACTGATAACAGGGATAAGCAAGGGCCATTTAATGCTCAGGACTCATGCAGCCAGATTAGGTAGTGCAACTACCGAAGAGTGCAGATTATGTGGAATGGAGAACGAAATTGCCAATGCGAAGCCCTGAAACTCCTAAGGATTTTAGGAGGAGGAAACTGGGAGGACTTAAGGGAGTTAGACCAGAGTAAATTAGTGCGGTTCATGAGGGTAGAATACGGGTGAATCTGAGAGTAGGGGTGCACAATGGGCCGCGAGATCCACGTATGAGGGAGACTCGTTTCCCCCCTTCAAAACAACAATAACAACAACAAAAACAATGTATCCTCACGCTTTTTTTAACCAATTTTTGGTTATAATGCTTCCTAGACAAATGGGTCTCCAATTGTAATACTTTTTGTTTTGCTCATATTTAGTAAAACCACTGTTAATTTAATTGTATTTTAAACCCCTTAAGCTGCACCATTTTTTTATAAAAACAATCTTATTTTCTAGATATGATGAATATGTTCTAATATATCCATGCACCTACAATATATTATAAGAGTACATAATTATCTCATTAATTTACAAGAAAATATGTTTATTAAAGTTATAATTAAGTTAATAAATATTTATTGTATACTATATTTTAAAAAAGTAAATTAATTTTAAATTAACTTCAATAAATAACCAATGGATTCAAAGTGGTCATATACCACCTGATGTTTTATTCTAATGTTAAAAATCGATTAATTATTTTCATTATTTAAAAAAGGAAACAAAATTTTTGTTTTTTCTAAGAAAAATTTTAAAGTCAGCAAAATTAGTTGAAAACGAATTGACCGGACCTCACAAATTTAAAAAAAAAAAAAAAAAAAAAAAGAGATCAACGAAGCAGATAATCATTAAGTCATTAATTAATATTAGAAGATACTTGATGATTTTATCATAAACAAATCAATTTTAAAACATCGTGTGGGACTATACCGACTTAAGATAGGATCGAAATACCTTAAAAAAAAAGGATAAAAAAAAATTCATTCAGAAATTTTGCAAAAAAAAATTTTAAAAAACTTAAAATATTAATATATGTTAGTGGGAATTAAAATCCTTAATTTTTAATAACTATCATAATTTATTATAATAATTTTTAAGCATTTTTAGTGTATACACTATTGACTATAGTGTAATAATAAAAATAATAAATTCTTTTGAATTTGAAAGCTATAGTACGCTGCACTTTACTTATCAAGTTATACTCTTCAAATGATTATTTATGAACTGTATGTACAATCTTGTATAAAAGGTGGTTAGGTGGTCTATACCAGCCTACCCATGTACAATAGCCTAATTCCTTTTTGTAACACCATTTAGTTACTCATTCGTTTTCGTTGTTCTTTAATCAAGAATAAATTGAGTCAGTTTTTTATTTTCTCTTTAAAGTATAATGTTAATGTTATTCAGTAGTTTTATTATTACTGTATTAAATATTCTCCCATTTATTAACTTCCAGTTCTGTCCTTCTCACAACACTTCAAATAAGAACTTATCATATGCTGATTGACGTGTTAGATAAATTTATTTTATATATTGCCGCATTACTAAAATGATATTATAAATAATAAATACCAAAGTTGCAAATATGTCATTCTCTAATTTATTTTAAGCTTTTGATTTCTTTTTATAGTTTTCTTTTTTTAATAAAGAATTCAATTAAAATTTTATTGTACCTTGGGTGATTTGTTCTGGTATAAATTTATTCAAATCATCACAAACTTTTTTTAATGGTATACCTTTTAGTAAGCAAATAAAGAATAAATCTTTCGAAATAAGATAACAATATTAAAAATATATATACAATATAATAAAATAAAAACAAAAAAAAAAATAATTTCAAAAAGAGAATCAAAAGTGATATAGAAATAAAATAAAGTCATAAAATTTGAAACGTAAATTAACTAATTAGCAGCATTAAATGCCACGGATATGGATATCATCTGATAAATTTGTAATAGAAACCCAAAATATAAATAAAACAGAAAATTATCACTTCTTTTATCTCACTCCTTCTTTATTTTTTTTTTATTTTTTTATTTTTGTTTTAATAAATAAGGTGCTGAATTCTTTAGCTCATTCTTTCTTAAAAACCATATAAACTTAATTCTAATTTACTCGAAATATTTTGTTTTTTTTTGTTGCTTTTTTCAAAATTAGTCAAACAAATTGATTAAAAAAAAAAGGACAACGAGCCTTTCCTAAAAGAATAAAAACAACAAACAAAACAAAATTAAAAAGAATTAAATAAATAAATAAAATACAAAATGAGAACAAATCGTTTAAATTAACCACTGTTAAAAAAAAAAAAGCTGAAATAATCTACATTTAAAGCTGATGAAATCTTTTAATAAAAAAAATAAGGACAAAATATTCAAAAAAAAAAAAAAACAAATAACAAATTTATAACTTAAAATCATTTAATTTTATATAATGACATCTTTAGATCATCGACGGATCCTTTTCGTTATATAGGTGATGAAAGAGCACCTTTTTAAAAATAATTAAAAATGGCATAAAAATCTTATACAAAAATTTACAATATACAGATATTTAAAAAAAAGAAGACTTAATTTAAAAAAAAAAAAAAAATTAAATAACAATTCTTTTTAGCAACCACCCAAGTTGATTTAGTTTTAACTTTTCAAGTCAATGAATTTTGAACTATACTGAAAATAATAAAAAAAAAATTTGGTTTTAAAACAGAATAAACAATTTTTTTTTTTTTTTTAAAGTAGTTTCTCGCTTAAGTCTTTTGTTTGGTCAGTGCGCTTTTTTTTGTAAGTTCTTAGAATTTTACCTTATTTCTTAGTTTATATGCAATTTTTTTTTTGTTTTTTTTGGTTTTATATGCTAGTTAACCAAAGCTATATAATTTTTAGTAATTATTAAAGAAAAATTGGTTTTTTAAAAAGATAAGGAATTTGAAAAAAAAAAGCTATTTAACTTAACAAGATAGAAATTAAAAATAGGTATTTATTAGCTATTTTATGATTGAAAAAAATAAAGTTGAAACTCTTTATTTTGACATAATTAATCAGAATCTGATTACTTTATTTAATTCAAGTATTTTACCGCGGCAATTTTTTTCAAACAATTTTAGAAGGATGAAAATAAGGTTAATATTAAATATTAATTAAATTGTAGTAAGTACCTAAGAATTTATGATATCAAATTTTAATACTGATTTAACTTCTTACTAATTGGAGACCTTAAATTGGTTAAGCTTTGATTTTGTCGATTTTGGCTTTGATTATTCTAAAATTTTCCATTTTTGCAACATTTTATAATACATAGGTACTCATTTTTCATACATATTTTGTTTTACTATTGAACTTAGCTTAAATTAGCTTCTTCAATGATTTTTTAGTTTGCGTCGATAATAAGTGCTCAGTTGTGGTTTTCTATACTGACTGATCGATGTCTATCTACCAACATCTTGATATTACAGCATTGTAGTAAATGCATAAAATTTTTTTAAATTTATGTCAAAAAACCAGAGGGTTGCAAAGGAAAGCAGAGGCTAGGACTAAGATGTTCTAGTTATTTTTTTTGACATCTATTTTACTATAGTTTATTATTTCTATTCTTTAAAATTAGTTTTGGTTTAATGTCATAAAAAATTAAAAATCGTTTATTTTTTCATTTATATGTATGTACGAACAGTTTTATTCATTATCATTTCTGAACAACATTCATGAATGATTGTGTATACCCTTCCTTCTTTTTAAATTTAAATTTTAAAAAATATAACTAACTAAACTAGGCACCTATAATTTCCATAAAAATTAAACACAATCTATCTTCAATATTAAAAAAAAAAACAAAAAAACTTAAACAATATTATATAGGTACTACAATTCACAAGTTTAAACCAAAAATTTCAAGTATTATCAATTTATATATTACTAAAAAAATATGTATATTAAAATTTATAAAAAATTTTTTATTAACACATTTTTTTACCTACCGTATACTATTGTACATTTTTCTTTATTATCAATGTTAATATAAATTATAATAACTTGTTAATTTAAGGCAATAACTCTTTCAATTGTCAAAAAAAAAAAAACACATTTTAATACTTTAAATAGATGTTAATTGTATAATAATTGTATTTACAAAAAAAAAAAAATTTTAAATTACGAAAAAAAACGAAAATCTTCATTCATACACGGAAAGAAATGAATACATTTAAATTAAAAGTTTTTGGTGTTTGAATGAATTTTTAAAATTTTACTATTTGATTCAAACATTTTTATTTTCTATCAATGGAAATCGCATTTGAATCAAACAAAAATATAAAAGTTAAGCTTTTAAAAAACACATTTGATTTTAGAACAATTCAGTTTGAAAATTTATTCATTTATTTCAAACGAAATTTACTTTTAAAATTTCTACAACGGTCAATTTTCAAACTAAATATACCCAACTTTTAAAACAACAGAAAAAACTTTTGATTCAAACATCTTCACTTTTGAGATATTAATTATAACAATTTGGTTTAAAAACTTATTCATTTATTTCAAACGAAATTTACTTTTAAAATTTCTACAACAGTCAATTTTCAAACTAAATATACCCAACTTTTAAAACAACAGAAAAAACTTTTGATTCAAACATCTTCACTTTTGAGATATTAATTATAACAATTTGGTTTAAAAACTTATTCATTTATTTCAAACGAAATTTACTTTTAAAATTTCTACAACGGTCAATTTTCAAACTAAATATACCCAACTTTTAAAACAACAGAAAAAACTTTTGATTCAAACATCTTCACTTTTGAGATATTATTTATAACAATTTGGTTTAAAAATTTATTCATTTATTTCAAATGAAATTTACTTTTAAAATTTCTACAACTGTAAATTTTCAAACTAAATATACCCAACTTTTAAAACAACAGAAAAAACTTTTGACTCAAACGTCTTAACTTTTGAAATATTGTTTATAACAATTTGATTTGAAAATTTATTAATTTATTCATTTAAAGCGAGTTTACACAGGGCACAATTTTCGATTTGTATCAATTTCAGTTGAAGTAAATTTACTAATATTGGGTAAAAGCATTAACTTACAGGATATTATCAATTTTCAATAATGATACAATGAAAGTATTTAAGCAAAGCAATATTAACACAATATTAGGTATTTTAGCAATTTCCCTTGAATGTTGGTTGAAAATTCTGTAGGGCTTGAATTTTTATTAAAGTAAAATGGAAAAGGATTTATTAGAAAAATTAATTAATAGTTGAAATATATTATAGTGGTACAAATACCCGATGTTGCAAAGGTTACTAAAATATTTGTTTAGGTTGTATGAGTGAAAAAAAATTCTAAGTGTGTTTTATGGTTAATGTTCATTGTTTATTTATGAAATAAGCTGTGACTCATTTGATAAATTTAAAATAATAAAATTAAATAAATGCCAGATTTGACCAGGTTAGGTTCGTAAAACTCTCAATCATTCTCGAATATTTTGTTTAAATGTAACACATAAACTACATATTGTAGTATTTTATCGTTTATACTTTATTGTGTAAAATTTCAATTGGAATTTATGAATCTCTTCGAATGCAAAAGGAAAAGAACCAAACATTTTTTTTTGGTTGAAAGGTATTTTGAAAAAAAATTGTTAATATGCTAATAACTATTGTTAGTGATGCTGCTAAACAAAAACAAAGTATATTCAACTTTAAACCTACAATTATTTATTATTAGAAATTTAATTTAACCAATTAGATAAAATTCTTAACTTTGAAAGTTAAGATCTAATAAGTTTACATTGTACAATGTTATGGTAATGTATAACCTATGTGTAATTTATGAGATGAATGTGTGAATTTATGCTATTTGTTGATATCTATACATATTGAACTACCAATACTTGCGTACAATTATAATTATTGTTTATTACAAGTTGCAATAAGTTAGTATTACTTTAATAATACGTAAGGTGTGGTGTTTTTTTTCAAGTGCTAAAATATTTTAATTATTATAAAAAAGTATTTAAGTGAACTAAAGAAGCAAAAAATTGATTTATAAAGTGAAAGAGTTGTTTCTAAGTTTTGTTTTAATTTTTTAATATTGAGATCCGAAATTTAAATAATAGATAAAGCTAATTTTTTTCAAATAATTATTAGACTTTATAACGTGGTATACTTAATCTTTATTTTATACACGATAGCCGTGAAGAAAGTCAATAAAACTCTTATTATACAAGTGGATCAATTGGTAAATATAAAATTCTATATTGTTATTAATTTTAACTTTTAAAAAATAAAAATTAACTTTTTAAAAATAAATATACATACATATGTACATACATATATGTATAAAAAATGAGAAACAAATATATAAAGTACTTTAGATTTTATATTGGTAAGGTAACAATTTAAATTTGTGTAAAATAAAATATATGTAGGTATGTTTGTTATTTTTGTACAAAAAATTAAAAAGTTTCAGTTATTTAAAGTGTCAGAAGAGAATATTAAAAAATATTGTTTTTTAAAAAAAACATTACAAATGCACAAATTTAAACAGTTACCGGTACAAAACTTGAAAAATTTTACATATACGTATGTATTATTATGTATATACTTACCTACAATGTATAATAAAAATATAATTGAAGAATTTGTAGTACGATCATTAATATAGCATGTACCTATTTAGTTTCTTAAATTTTTGGAAAATTGTGTTTTAAAAATGGAGGAAGACATAGACAATATACAAATAGTTTATGTAGACAAAATTAACGATGATACTAATAAAGAAAAGGATGTTGATTTGTTAAACCTTTTAAAATCATGGGATTTAGAATCAATTTACTTGAACCTTATAGGTAAGTTTACTCCGTTTATTCAGGGTTAGATTTGCTTTGTCCCTTTTTTACTATTGTATTACTTTCAGTTTTATTAATTTATTTAACAAACCTACAAACAAGAACAATTTTGTTTTTTTTTTATATAGCTATTAGCAAAGAACAGAATATAATCATAAAGAAGTTTTTATTTTTTTTGACCAATTTTTTGTATCATTACAGTTATTGTTTCACGCCTGTAATATGAAATCAAAAATAACTTCATATTGAAATACACATTTTCTCATATTTTATACTTGCGTAATAATAATTTTTATACCTATACGTGAGTAAATTGAGATTGTTATACCTACAGTATAAAAATTTAAAACTGACATAGTTTGATACTTAAAATTATGTTTTTTAATATACAACACAACATAAAAACCAAAAAAAAAACCAAAATTATTCTTGTTTGTAGTTTTGTTAAACAAATTATTAAAACAGAAAAGAAAATTTCATACTAAAATAAATTTCAAATAGGAAAAAAGAAGCGAATCAAAGGATTATTTTTGACTAAAAATTGTATGAAATTATAATATAAAGTTGAGAAAATAATGTAAAGTTACCATAATAGTAATTGACAAATAATAATTGTAATTGATGGTACATATTATTAGTTTCATTCAAAGCGAACTACAAGTATTATTCACTATATTTTTTTATTCAATACTTTATTTTTTATTACTTTATTCAATATATTTTTACATTTAGGTGCTGGTGTTGGAATAGAAGAGCTAAAATATTTGACAGAGGACGATATTAAACAATTATTTCCAACATTTAATTTTATTGGGATTAAAGCTAAATTTCGAGCCAAATTAAATTCTTGGAAAAATATAACAGTAACTATAACTTGGTTTTATGTAATATTTAGAATGAAAAATAAATATGTAATACTTTTTATTTTAGGATGAAAACTACGACATCGTAGATAGTTCAAACGTTTTTAATTGGTTGAAAAAATTACCAACCACTCCTACTTCTTCTACTTCAGGCCTAGCTGACATTACCTTCGAAGTACAATCTTCATTTTTCAAATATCCTTTTTTAATTAATAAACTCTATTTTAGTTAAACATTGAGGATATATTGCAACACAGCTCTAAAGGAAAAAATATAAAAGAACGTTTTAGTGAGAATAAAACGCTTTCTCCTACCGATCAACAGATTTTAACAAACGTACTAATTGATGCTGTTGTAGCAAAACACGGAAAATTGTCAACAAGTCATCTAAAAAAATTAAGTTTGAAAATTGCTGAAACTTTTCCAGGAGAAAATCCAGTAATTTTTTTTAAATATTGTTTAACTAATCAGATTATTTAATTACCATTCACCATGTATCATAAAAATTTTAGGAAACTTATTATGTTCCAAGAGATTTAAAGAATAAGAGACCTGGTGGAAAACTTCATGATAGGTATTTCAATTTAAAAACAAGTATTAGAAAAACTGGAAATAGTGAAACTACATCTTCAAAAAATATTTTTAAATCTTCACAACCTATCGTAGAAATAGATGAAATTATAGCAAATTCTTTAAAATCTTGGCTTAAGTACAATTCCAACCCTGAAGAAGAAGTAATTGATAAATGGAGCAAGACTTCATCATTTCGTCGTTTATCAATTGTTGAATCTCAAGACATCGAAGAAATCGTAAAAGAGTGGCCGTTATATAAACATCCTGAATTAGGACCTAAACTAGTAAGTGTTTGCCTTCATTCTTATTTTTTCTTAATAATCGTGTCGTTTCTTAATAATTACTAATATGCCGTATATTTATTTATAAAATAATATTTGGTTCCCATTTCGAAAATCTCCAAAAAATTTTATTATACAGTTATATTTTTTTTCAGATTAACACTGACTTTGAACTCTGCTATCCTTCTAAAGGCAACTGCTTGTTTGAAAAATGGGATGCATTTGTTAAAAAAATTGTTCCATATTTTAAGAAAACCATTCGTGATAAGGAATCATTAGGACGTTTAGCGTTACTTAAAAAAAATTTAAATGAAGGTAATTAAACCAAAGAATATAATAAATTAATTTATCATATGTGCTACTCGTTAAGAACACCCAACAAAATAAACAAACATTGTTTTACTATATTATGTTGTTATTTTACTACCAAAAAAATCAAAAATAATAAAAACACAATTTTTGTAAATTATCAATCATTTTCATTTAAATATAAATATATTTAAAATTAGTTCCTTTTTTTTTCTAAAATTATAAATTAAGGGGTATAAAATAAAATAAAAATAAATATATTCTTCATTATAATCATTATGTATAATTATTTTTAATTATATTATAAAAATATTCTTTGGTTAAACTGGTTTTTATCTAAATTCCGATTTTATTTTATTTATTTATTTTAAATTGATTGATGATGATTTTCATTGATTAAAATAAAATCGGAATCTACTTATATAAATGAAAGTATGTAGTAAATAAAGTATACAATTTTTTTACTTATTACTTAATTTTTTTATTATGTTGTAGATTCAAGAGATTGTTTAATATGCCTATTATTAAATGCAGTTATAATACCTTCAACAAGGTTGTCAAAGAAAACTGAAGGTCATATTCATAAAAAACGAAAAGGCACGATCAAGGAGGCTCAGGAGTCCTTAGTTCTTTTTGTACAACAGGTTAGTGAATTGGAGTCCGCACTGGATGATTTGAGAGAACGTTTTTATGAAAATAAGGTGACATTTCAACCAATAATTATAGTTGTTGGTAATAGTTTTGAATCTATTTCTAATATTTACGTATATTTTGATGGAAAAAAACTTAAATTTCAAAATTTTTTATTAGCTTTAGATACAAATTTTAAAATTTTTCAAATTTTTAACTTAGAATATCCACAATATTGTTCCGGCGTTTGGATATTTATTCAACGTTTTTTCTTTAAATTTGTAACTGAAAATGAAAGTCCTTTTCCTCAAGTATCAGGACTTATATCGTATTTAGAAAATTTAAAATAAAATTTAATATTTTCTAAAATTTAGTCTAATTATTGATGCCTTGTTGACAATTTTCCGTGTTTTGCTACAACCATATTAATTAGGCTAAAATTTAGAAAGTTTTATTTTATTAACTACTAATTTCATTTCTATTAAACCAAAATAAACAATTAATTTTCAAAACAAATCAAAATTATAAAACTAAAAATAAAATTATTAAAATTTATACATAGCTTGAAATAACATATACAGGAAACATAAATATTTATTAGAAATATTCTGCTGAAGTGCAGAACTTTCCAACGATATAGAAAACGAAGAAATAAAGTTTATATGTTCTGAGATAATTAGTCAACTAAATAAAACGTAAAAAAATTTTTGAATCTCATTATTTTGAGAACTGTTGGAGTCAGTTACTAAGAATAATTTTTTGCCCGTTTTGACACCCTAAATACATTCTATAAATATTCAAGACCGTAAGCGAATCACTCTGTATTTATTTGTTTAATAGTTACACATTTTTTCAATGTATTCTTGTTCAATTTGCAAAGCTAATTTTAAATTAGTGCCAGAACTTATTAATCACTTAAAAAACGTTCATGAACTTGAAACAATTAGTTCATATAAATGTGGTCAAAAAGAATGCTTTCAAACTTTCTCAAACCGTAAGGCATTTAAAAAGCATTTACTAATAACTCATAAGAACTGTATGACTGAATTTATCTCTGAGGAAAGTTTTGCCAGTTCATATGAATTTACTAATTTAGGTTTCAAGAATGATATTACCGAACATGACAAAACTAACAATGATAGCAACAGCAATTTTATGATACCGATGTTGGATATCGTACAACCTAACACAAGCCTAGAAACACTTAATACTTTAACTTTAGAATTTACTTCCGATATGTATTCAAGATTTAATATTAGTAGAAAAGATGCTTGTAGTATTCAAACTAAAGTAAATCAGATTTCTGCCTGTATAATTAATACTTTGAAAAGTTCTGACCTTCTAAAAAAGAACGATGAATTGCAATACATTTTAGATGTTTGTGCCAATCCATTCGAAAAAATTAAAACTGAATACCGATACATAAAATATATGAAAAACGAAGATCTCTATCGGTCGCCTCTTGTTTACACTATAAACAAGGAGATTCGAGAAACACGTATAAATTGTCAACCATCTTTGGATGAGGTTTCTGCTAACGCTCATTTTTTATCGTTGGATTTTCAATTTAGAAAATTTTTTGAGCTTCCAGGAGTTTTCGAAGTTGTAGTAAAAAACATGGAAACTGTAAGACAGAGTCAAATATACTCCAATTTTATAAATGGAGATCTTTATAAAAGGAAGATTTCTTTAATTGGAGAAGAAAAAATTATTATTCCATTTTTTTTATATACAGATGACTTTGAGGTTAATAACCCATTAGGAAGTCATTCAGTTCAGGATAGCATTTGCGCCATATATTACACATTTCCAAATATTCCAGTTCATTTGTTGTCAAATTTAAATTTTGTTTTTACAGCTGGTTTTATTAAAACTAAAAATATAAACGATCATGGAAATGATTCATCATTTTATTTTCTAGTTGAACAAATAAAATCTTTAGAACAAAATGGATTAGAAATTAATGTATCCCAAAAAAAAATTAAAATATATTTCACTCTAGGATTAGTTTTAGGTGACAATTTGGGTGTTAAAAGTTTACTTGGATTTGGAAAATCTTTCAATATGGAAAAATTTTGTCGTTTGTGCAGTCGTTCTAAAAATTTCCTAAAAACCGACACAATTGAGCATTCTTATTTTCTAAGAAATGAAGAAAACTACGCAAAAGACTTAGCTTGCAATAATTATAAGTCAACAGGAATAAAGGAAGAAAGTATTTTTAATAGTATTCCTACTTTTCATGTTACCCAAAACTTTTCCGTCGATTTAATGCATGACATATTTGAAGGAATATGTCATTACGAGGTTTGTGCAATATTATTAAAATTCATAGAATGTAATATGTTAACTCTTGAAAATTTAAATTATAAAAAAAAAATGTTCTCGTATGGGGCTTCAGAAATGGACAATTTATCTGGTCCAATTAATTTGATTCGTCTTCAAAATAAAAAACTTAAAATGTCGGCACGAGAAATGTGGCATTTTGTGCACTTCTTACCACTTTTGATTGGCGATATTATACCTCTTAATAACGAATACTGGCTTCTGTTATGTTTGTTAATTAAAATAATCGATTTTGTCTTGCTGCCAGAATTTACTGAGAATGATACGGCTTCTTTACAGACTCTTATTGAAAAACATCATAAACTTTATATTAAACTTTTTGGTGACTTGAAACCAAAACATCACTTTTTGGTACATTATGCGACTACAATTTTAAAGAGCGGACCCCTTAAACTTTTTTGGTGCTTTCGATTTGAAGCTAAGCATAAATGCTTCAAACAATATGCACGTACAATAACATCAAGACGTAATATTTCTTATTCCTTAGCGCTAAAATCATCTTTACATTTTACAAATTTTATTAAAGATAAAGATGGGTTCCCTCCTGATTTAAAATACAAAAATTTACCTAAAAACCTTAGTTCATTCCCTGAATATTCAACATTATTAAATGCGGAGTTTTTAAATCACCCATATATATTCATTCCCGATCAAATTGTTTATAAAGGCCTAACATACCAAAAAAATTTGTATTTGACTACATTTATTTCGAAATTGCTAAGACTTTATAAGATTTTAGATTTGATTGTAACGAAAAATAATGATTTTTTCATTATATGTAACGAAATAAAAATTTTAAATTTTAATGAACACTATCAAAGTTATAAAGTAGGGCAAAATTATGGAATTTTATTACTATTAAATATAAAGGAGTTTTCTAGTCCACCACTGCATATTTATAATATAGCAAATGGAATTGCTTTCCTTCGAAACAAAACATTATGATTTGTAGGTTAAGCACATAAATTTTATTGTTTATAATTAAATGTGTTTTTTGTTTATTTAGACTTCCTCTATCACTTTCTGTAGTTATCCAGTCTGCTCTACAAGCAGATAGACTACAGAAAGTGATAGAGGAAGTCAAAATAACTTAGATATTACTTAATATTTTAATAAGAAATCGTAAAAATAATGATAATGAATAAAAATAAACATCTATTAAAGTAAAGTAATATTTTATAAATTTGTTTTATAATTAATAAAAAATGTAAAATACTTAACAATATTTATAAAATAGCAAGTGGAATTGTTTTGATTCCACAAAAAAAAATTTTTTTTGAATTTGAACTCATTTTAGTTTTGTATAATAATAATTATAATATTAAGAAATTATTAAAATAAAACTTTATTCATACTAAATAATGTAAAAAAATGTATAATTTCACCACTGAAAATTTATGAAATAGATATACATATTCCAAACTAAAATTGTTTTTTTGTTAAATTTTTAAGAGAAATTACTAATGTAAAATAAATAATAATATACGCATAAAATGCATTAAATAAAAATTTATTTATTTATGTAATGTAAAAAAATGTATAGTAATAATAGAATGTATTAAAAAAAATTATTTCAACTTAAAAAATTGGTTTTTTCATCATTTGCTTTAAATCCTGGAATAGTTAAAAGCTGGATAATACTATATCTGATAAGATAACGTTTTTAAAAAATATATATATATATATCTTTCGACTGCTTGAGAGTAAACACTTTTAAATCAAATAGAAAAAGTTTGGCTGCTTAAAAGTTAACCCTTTTCAATCAAATACAAAAACCTTTGATTACTAAAAAATTAACACGTTTGAATTAAATTGAAAATGTTTGATTTAGAAATTAACACTTTTGATATAAACGTGGAAGTTTTTGATTTAAAAAAAATTTTTTTTTTGGAGCAAACTGAAAAAAGTTTGATTTAAATATTAACACTTTTAAATCAAAAGAAAAAATTTTTGAATTTTTAAAGTTCTTATTTTTGGCTCAACCGAAAAAACTTTTGAACCAAATTAAAAAACGTTTGATTATGAAAGTGTCAACACTTTTGAATTAAACGAAAAGTCGTTTGAATTAAAAATTAACACTTTTGAATTAAGCGAGAAAGCTTTCGATTTTTGAAAAGAAACACGTTTGAATCAAACAGAAAAACATTTGATTGAAAAGAACAAATTTTTGATTTTTTAAAAGTTCGTATTTTTGGCTCAACCGAAAAACTTTTAAACCAAATTGAAAAACTTTTAAAAGTTCAAAAGTTTAATCTTTCATTTCAAATAGTCTTTTATTTAAAATGACCAAATTAAGTATTTATTAAAGAGCTTTTGAAAAAAACGCCGTTTACTTTTAAAATCAAAAGATTTTACTATTGGCGCATTTTTAAACGCAAAAATTTTTGATCCAAACAGTTTTTTATTTATTTTAACTAGTCTTTTTCTTTCCGTGTATAAAAGACCACCTTAAAGAAAATATTTTATTTTTACAAGTATATATACATACTTATTTTCAAAATAATAATCTTGTTTATTTTAAACAAAAATTATATATTTAATAATTTTTATTTAAAAAAAAGAACAAAAAAAAAAAAAAATTACCAACAATCAAAAAAAAAAGAACAAGAAATTTACCACTATTTACAATTCAATTTGAACATAATAATCATATAATAATGATGATCATCTCTCAAAAACCATTGAGTAGGAACAATTATATCAAATAAACTTTTCATCATTGTTTTTTTTTTTTTTTTTTTATTCTTCTGTAGGTATTTATTATGATTATGAATTTCAGTTAAAAAAAAAAAAACAAGCCTTTTAAAACCATTCACATGGACTCTTTGATTATCCAAAAAAAAAACCCCAGAATCTTTAGAATCTCTATATTCAGTACTATATTTATATGATGTATCTTTAACAATCTTTTAACTAAAATTTCATTCATCCATATCATTGTATATATAAAAATATATATATATATATATATGTACAATGGACATTATTATATATATACAAATGTTAACATATAATTGTAAAAATTTTTTAATAAATATATACAGACATATAAAAATAAAAAAGATACATTCAACAGCGTTGTAATCTTCTCATGAATCTTCTCCAAATCTTGTCTTAAAAAAAGAACATAAACTGAAAAAAAAAAAAAAAAAAAAAAAAAAACACCAAATAGGTACCAAAAAGCACCAAAAAACCAAAAAGCAGATTATTTTATTATTATGTATATATTTATCATCGAAGTTTTAAGTTTGGTTTTTTTTTTTTATCAGAATCTCCTCCGAAACCAAAAAAAAAGAAAAAAAAAAAAATACAAGAAACCTTATTACAAGTGCTACAAAATGGACCACTTAACTTACACACAATTATGTTTTGTGGTTGGTCGAAAAACACAAAAAAAAAAATAATGAAAAAAAAAACAAAATAAAAATAAATAAAATAAATATAAAAAAAAAAAAAAAAATATGATTTAAGAATGTAATTTTTATAAATGGAGGAGAGAATATAATAATATATAAGAAAAATGGTTTTCAACATGCTTTTCAACAGACCATTCCACCATTCATTCTTTTATTTTATTTTTTTTTTTTAACAAAAAGAAAAAAAAAATTAAAAAATATGTAAGAAATTTTTTTTTGTTATATATATATATACACATTATTACCTACTTATATATATATATATATATAAAATGTACTTACATAATAATATAATTGAACGTGAAAACTTATGAATCGCGCTCACGAAATTCTGTGGGATTTTACCGCCCAAGTTGAAAATTGTTATGTCCCACGTTACAATTCAGACCTTTGTTTTTTTGTTTTTGTTTTTTATTATTTTCTTCCTTTATAGTTAGTACTAAAATTCTTTTGGATTTATTTTTGTAATTTTTTGGTTATTTTTTTTTTAACAGATTCAGCATTTTTCTCCCCATTTTGTGTAATTTTTTTTGTGTTCTGAAATTTTGATTAAATTTCTTGAAATTGAAATTTAATTTTTTGTTTTTTTTTATGTTTTTTGATTATTAGTAATTATTTGCTGTTTATATATGTAATATGTATACTCAAATATCTCCCCCTTAATAAGGTGCATATGATGATACATTAGTAATTAGTTTTAAAGGATCATTATCTTGACCATTAAATATCATAAGTTTTAAGATTTGCTTAACAATACGTATATCTTTGCATATCTTATAATTTTTAATAATTAACACATTTACTGTCCCCAATATGAACTTTACTTAAACATTGCGTTTTTTCATAAATTGCGCTTTGTCCTAAAGAAGGGCTTGTACTATAATTCCTAAAGAGTAATGATGAACGTTTATTTAATACTATAAAAAAACAATTAAATTTAGATCAAATGTTTTTTTTTGTTTTCTCTTACCCCCTTTGGGAGAATAGGACTTCCACATAGCCTCTCCATCTTACTCTTAAGTTTCCCCGCTATCTAATATTTCGATACTCCCTCTCGATACGATACGATACTCGGTCTTTCGACACTCCCTTTCTATTGAAGGTTCTACTCTAGCGCTTGTCGGGCAATTGTTTGGGCAGATTTTCTTATGGTATGACCAATCCATCGCCATTTTCGTCTTTTTATCTGCACTATCACAAGTTGTTCTTTTGTTATTTGTCATAGTTCTTCATTACTGATTCTTGTAGGACAGAAGATTTTGCAGATCGATCTTTAAAATTTATTCAGAAATACTTGGGTCTTACCTGGAAGTATTTGTTTCTCACAAACTCCATTACTTTGCTATGTTATCATCGGAATTTATTGTGATCTTGATCTTGATAATTTTGGCACTTGATGTAATAACAATTTTAAGTTGATTTTTAATAAATAGCCTTACATATATCTAGTAAAGACGCCGCCTTGCATATGGAAAGTCTAGGGTTCAAACTCCATTCAGATCATATATAATAAAAAAATTGTATAACTATATCGTAATAAAGGATAAGCTTTAATATAAAATTACTCTTGGGTTGGATAATATATGGCGCACAAAATTAACATTTGTGCATTCATAATCTTATACAATAGCCAATTGTAGTTCGTAGAAAGTCTAAAAGGCCGGAGTAATCACCAGCTTAATGAATATAACGATTAAAGAAACTGAAGCCTAGTTTAAAATAAACTTGGTGAATGCCCTATACTTCTTAAAGGAGTGAAAAAGGAATAAAAAAAAGTATATATATCTGACCATATCGAATTTTAACGTTCTATCTTCAAAGCTATAATGCTGCTTTTCATATAAATCACCATGAAGTATGTACCTTTATGATTTGATTCCCAATATTTAAAAGCATAATTTCGCAAAATTTCCAGAATTTTCTAATTCTTTAGAAATATTCTCCATTAATAAACCGTATATCGTTTTCCTTACTTATACTAAAAATAATTATAAGACCCTTTTAATATTTAAATACCTTTTAAATTATATTTGGTCAAAAACCTTAAATTTAAAAACAAATATTTACCCATAATTATCTAAATATGTAGATATATTTCTTTTAATATAAAACCAATATCTAATGATGATTATTATTTCTAATTATATGTATATACTAACTAACTATAAACTAGTCTATTTCCCTTATTATGACTGCTGTTAAAACGGAATTAATAATAATAACTGTTTTAAAATAACTTTAACAAGTCAAATAATAATAAATACCTATATAAATAATTATATACATATATGTATATGAATATGCATATATGAATGCCTATGTTAATTCATATGGATGAAAAAAAAAATGCATATAATATTTAAAGAATTCATCAACGCCATGATTGACTGATTCTGGATAAATGAATAACAATGATTGACTAACATTTTTTTTAACCAGATTACTTCGGTTTTATACATAACATATACGCATTAAAGGTATTCAAACAGACGTCTGATTCCATTAATCCGGATCTCAATGCAGATTTATTTAGATATTATTTTTAAACGTGGTTACTCATATTACGTCAAAAGGTTTTTATATATATGTAGTATGTACATACCTATTTTTTTTTTATTTTTTTTTTTTGCTTTTCTTTTTCTTAAAGATCGAAAATATTTGTTAAGCAAATATTTAAATACAACTTTTTTTTTTCGATGAGTGATTCGCTTTTCATCATCATAAAACGAAGATGAAATATGTGAAGGTGTTATGAGATAAAGCCTAATTAAAAAACCCAAAAAACAAATTATACATATCAACCGTTCGATATTTTTTATACCCATATAACTATAGGTCAAAAGGATATACTAAATGTGCCATTACGGCACTAAATGTGCCATTGTGACACTAAATTTGCCATTAAATTTGTGACGCAGAGAAGAAGGAGGGGTAGATATAGAATTAAAGGTATGGATTGGATCAGAATCGAAAAGTAAATCGATTAACTATGTTTGTCCGTCCGTCCGTCATCCCGATAGCCGGAAAATTAAAAGAGCTAGGATTTTGAAATTTTCACAAATTCGTTTTAATGCAATATCCGTCTTTGCTATTGAAATCCAGCCAGTTCCCTCCAAGGGTTCGAGTAGCTGTCAACGTTTCTGCAAAATTTGGTTGGTCTACTGCAGTAGCTGCCATACAACTCCTTTTATATGAGCATTTCTTTACACCTAATAAAGCTGAATGTTTGAAATTTTGACAAAAGTAATTAAGCGGATGATATAGTATTTATATTACGGTTATACGGGTATACAGGTATTATAGAGTTGTCCCAAATTACACACAGTCTACACTCAAATAGGTTGTTCAGTTAAGAAACAAATAGTGTACAGATCTTATTCAATTCGATATTTACTCATTGCACTATAAGATATGAACCATCAAAATACAAAATAAGAGACTAAAAGTGGTTTTTATGTTATTTTATGCTACTTTTTACATTTTATTTTTTTTTTTTTTGTTTTCAATAAATACCGATGAAATTTTATAGGGCCATAAAGGTGAAGAAAAAGTTTGTTGAAAAACTAATGTTTTATATATTGTTTCATTTGTTAATTTATAATATAGCATACAAAATCACATGTATTATATTTATAGGCTCGTTTACCCAATATTAATGAAAGACAGTGCTATATATGAATATGCTAATGAAATTCTTACCATGTATGATGTACCTATAAAGAAATTATTAATTTGAAATTTGTTAATAATCTTTGTAATTGCGAATTATAAAATTAATTTCGATGTTGATTTTTAAAGATAATTGCTGAAAATCAGCATTTTAAAGTACAAAAAAAATTAATTGTGGAAGATAAATCAGAATATTTTAAAATTAAAACTGTAAATAAATAAAAATAACATTAAGTAGTCTAAAATTGAAAATAAGTTATCAATTAATTAAGAATTCGATTCAATTTGTTAATAAAAATAAAACAAAACGATATTTCGAATGAAATACTATAAAAGGATTACTTTAATATCATATATTTGTATATTGGGCTACAATTTATAAAAAACAAGGTGATTTTAATAACATATAAACTATAATTTATTCATATAACTTTCCTTTATTTTTTTAAAGCTTTATCATAGTCATAAAATTGAAAGATAAATAAAATATTGTTTTGTTTTCCTTTTAAGAATACAAAGAACCATAAAAATGAATAACAAAAATGTTCGCTTTAAATACAAAAATGGTCATTCCTATTAAGTTAATACATGTCCTTGAATTTCTTTTCCTAGTAATGACAATTCTTTTATAAATTGCTTTGAGTTATTTAAAGTTGATGCACCATAAATTATTCGTCTAGTTGCATTTGATGTTTGTTTTTGTTTAATAAAATCAACTAAATTTTGATATTCAATATAATTTCCTCCGCCCACTACAAAAACTACAGCATCTTGAAATGGTGCACGATTTTTCGGTACAATATCACCACCTTTCAAAAGTTTTGGATCAAAATAAAGATAATCATCAATTTCACCCCCAACCCGACATTCCATAACTTGTTCAGTAATTTTTGTAACTGGTAAGTTCTATAATAAATAAACTCAAATAAGACAGAGTACAAAACTATAGAAAAAAGTTTTTTTTATGTTATTTATATAAAAAAAAACTTACATGTCTCTTAACAACCAAATTTTTTACACCTTCCATAACAAAAGACGATCCCTGTGAAACCAATTTAGAAAACATATTGACTGTTTTGGTACCACTTCCTTCATAGGGATTAACTTGTTGACTTATAGCAGAACCTTTCATTATACTTTTCCAACGTTGAACATATGCCAAGGGTGTTGGATCACATCCACTTTCTTGTAAGGCTTCCTTCATTCTTTCAAATTCAAATTCGGGAACATTTTGTGAACAAATATAGTAAATTATATATAGACGCATTTTATCTTCTGGTTGACCAAATTCAGAATCCTTTAAAAGTTCTAGTATTGGTCTATCTAAAGTTGACTTGGACATAATTTTTTCCTCGACTTCAAAAAATGAATCTAAACGTCTAGCTTTAATAAAATTTAGAATTGCAGTTGCTATTTTTGTATGCATATCAATTAAACGTTTTTTTTCCATTAAATGTGGTAATGAATTTACAGCATTTGTCAATCGAGCTGTTGTATCATTAACCAAAGAAAACGCAACTTCATTTTCACCATCAATACCCATTGATGTTTTCATTTTCTTGATTTCCTCTTCTGATGTCTTATATTCCTCTAATTCTTCTTGTATAGCTTCAGCTACAGTTGGAAAAGGGCTACCTAAAATTGATTTATTAATGTAATGTTTAGTTTTAATTAATAATGAACCGCTTTATACCTTTATGTGTCATCCAAAATTTATCAGTATTATCCAAATCACACGCTTTAATTTTTTTCTTTGCTCCAGTTTTTTCCGAACCTGCATCATCATCAACAAATACTCTATTCAAATTTAAATCTAACACATCATGAGCTAAAGCTTGATAAGACCATGTGTGATGTAAAGGAGTGGCTAAATCCATATTTCTATCAACTATTAAAAGAACAGGGCGCTGAAAACTAAATAATCCACCGGCTTGTCCAGCATCCATGTGAAATAAATTATTTCTAGCATCCCAAAGGTTTTCTCTTAATTTTTTTTCTAACTTTCGTGCAACCATTTCAGAAGCTGTATTTCTGGGACACCTTATAATTGGAACATTCCCTAGTGTTACAAAAACAGAAAATAAACTGTCAACAATTCTATCCATTATAGCTTCCATTTCTTCATCTTTTGTATTTGCACGGTTAATTGAGTAATAAGAAATGTCATCACTATTTTGATGTTTTATAATAAAAAAGTCGTCTTCTAAAGAAATAAAATTTACATATTGGTCAAATACACGCTGAACATTAGCAACACATCCAGCTTGCAAGGCAGCTGCAGCTAAATCTTCGATTTTTTGCCTAGGTATGGGCGATAAGAAATTTAAATGATAAGTATCATATAAACCATTTTGGAAATCTTGATGAATACGATCTAAATTTTCATCAGTTGGAGCACAAAAATAAACCGCCGGAACATCAGGAACTGAATCACGATTGGAATGTAGTTGGCTAAAAAACAAAGTGAAATTTATTAGTATGTATTATGTTTTTTTCTTTTCACTGATTATTTTAAACCTACACATGCAGTGTTACACCCAGTTCCCTAAGCTCACGAATTGATATTAAAGGCGATATAACATCTTGACCAACACGGTCATATATTAATATTTTCCATACAGGCTCGGCTACTATTGACTTATTTGGTGGTTGATTTAAATTTAACATTTGCTTTATCGCATCTAAAAGAAAACATTAATGAAAATTATCCATTGTACATTTTGTGTAAAAATTTTCAATGTTCATTAAATTCTCACTTATTTGCCTTTCCCGCAGTGTTAACATTTTTTCTAAATATATGTGTTTAATAAATTAAGAATTAAGGTTTTAAGAATTTTTTTATAAACAGCTTAATTATTTGAAATAATTTAAATTAAAAATAAAATTGTAAATTTCAAAATTTGCTGTTTTTTTTTTTGTTAAAAGATAACTTCAAATCAAATATACACGAATCAGACACGTCAAATCATAAAAATTACCGTCAACTGTCAAGCATTATTTTGACGCATAGAATTACTAGAATGGGTCTGAATACCTCAGGATAGGAAATCACATTAGAAGAAAAGAGTCGGGAACATTCTTTTGCCATTCTAGAACTAGTAATTCTATGTTTTGACGTATATCAAGTACTGTTGTCATATCAAGTAATTGTACTAAAATTATTTTATTTTCAAACTAGTTTCCAAAACAGCTGTAAGATTAGAAAAGCAGATTGCAGTGATGTTGCAGTAAATGAAATTAAAGGTTTGTCCAAAAAAATTAAAGAATAATGCTGAATTAGATGTGCAGAGTTATGTACGCATCGAGCAAAAATTATTTAGAACATATGGTCAGGTATTGCTGTAATAAAAAACATAGAATTCTGCATTAGGTGCAAATGATGCAAGTCATTTCCATTTCTAATTTTCGATGTGCAGCGACAGAGCACCGCAACAAAACAAAAAAATGCTTAGAACTGCAAATTAAATAAAGAAATTTGTTTCAAATTTAATTATTTCATTGCGAAAATATTGTCAAACAGTGAAATAGTCTTTAATGGAAAAAAAACTAATATATTTTAATGAATTTTTGATACTTACGGGATAAAATTTCAAACTGATAATAAAATTTTAAAATAACTAAAGTCAATAAGAATCAAATTTAGAATTATTATGACCGAACTTCAAATTGCTTGTATTTATTTCAATTTACAATTAATTTCACAAAATAAACAAATTCTGCCAATTTGCTGCAGAGCTCTATACATTTAATAGAATAAACAATGAACGAATATTGTGTATTAATAAAATTTTTAATTTGAAAACTTAATATTTTTCTCTAATAAAATATTTTACTCTGAAAGAGATTTAAGGATAGTTAACGCAGTGGCTACATTGGCGACCTTCCATTTGAGAGATCCATGTTAAGTTAGATTGTATTTGCATATGATTTCAAACACATTTCGTTTTATTTCCGTCATTTATTTTAAATTTACATAGAAAACTTTTATAATAAAAAATTTAATGTATTCAGTTGTAATTTTAAATGTTTTTTTTTTGTAATCCAACATTTTTCCGAAAACAGAAATATAATTTATCCATAATTTCATAAAAGTTTTGCAGCGAGCTGCGATTTCTTATTAATAGTTATGAAGCTCAAAGGCATCTACAAATGAAATAAAAAAAATGTATTTTAAATTTACAAATTATATGATGTATAAATAAATCGGCATGAAGATATACACTGACACTCACATAAAACAAGATCGGCGAATCAACTCGTAACACCACAATAAACCTAGTCATTCATTCATCAGAAATAACATAATATCATGGCCAATAAGAATCTTCAACGAGAAAACCAATTACTAAATACATAAATTCCTAAAAAAAATTAAAAAAACACATACATTTTGTTGAAGAAGCAGGGACCAGCCAGGAATACCTAAAATAATACAAATTATATTAAATCTGTTTCCTTTAAAAAATAGCTAAAAATAGTTAAAAAATAGCTTATTATTAAAAATAATAACAAAAAAAAAAATATAACAAACTGTAACCAACAAGATAAAAAAATATTAAAATTCTTCTACTGATAATTTACATACTAATAATCAATACTAATAAGTAATAATCATTCTACATAATCAACCACATTAAACTAATACAAAACACAAATGTGGGACTGGATATTTTTATTATTAAATTAATAATAAAATAAAATCTCTTACCAATATTCAGTACCAGCATAAAATTTCATTTGTTGTTTCAGCAAGTTAATACGTGGACGTTGATGCTATAAGCTGCTTAAAAGAATATAAAGATTTTTGAAGTATTTTTAAAAGAAGTTTAATAATTTTAAATTGTAATTTTATTTTATTGTAACTTTACGTAGTAATGATTTTTTAAAACATAATTTTTTTTTAATTTAACTTTAATTTTTTTTTTAAAACAAAGAAACTAATATAATAAATTTTTACAAATACAAATGAACTAAATAAATGAATTATTGTGACATTTTTTAACAAAAATAAGTGTTTTTCTTCAATTAATTTTTATCGTATCCTACACAAATTCCAATAAAATTTTAATTTAATTAATTTAATAAAAATAAACTACTTAGTTCAGTTTTATCTTTATTAAAATAATTAAAACAAAATAAAATTCTGTAGGTACTATAATAAAACACAAATAGGAATAAATACTGAACCAAATCAGATGAGTATAATTACAACACATGCAACAACAACGTACTTCCTGGTACCAGTGGCAGCTGTTTGGAGCTACCCATAGGATTTAAAAAAAAATTTTAATGAAATATAATGAATTACTAAATAGTACTGATTTTATGATCTAAAATCTTGTTATAATAAATAATAACAATAAAAATATTATGTATATCACAAGTGAAAACTAAAATCTAAACAAATAATAATTTAGTAAAAATTTATTTATTTATTACTTCAAAAATTCTGAGCACTAATTACCCATGTATTGTAAACTGACGACAAATTTTCTATTTGCATATTATCATATGTACGACATTTAAATTTTTGAAACCGTACACAAAATTATTTAAACCACAAATTTCTAATTATAAATTACTATTTTTTAAATTACAAATATTGAGAATTTATTACCTTTAAATTATCTTTTAACTCAAAAAAAATCACGCGTACAGTTACTCCTTCAGTGATTTGGTTTTTCATCTACTTTCTCTTTCGTTTTTGTAGACGACAAATGCTTAAAAAAATAATTAGGTTTTAAAGCCACCTAAACACATGCCTATTTAGTATAAAGGTGACTTTGAACAAACTAAATTTTAGTTAAATTTCAAAAATATAAGTAGCAAAAAGAAAACGATATAGTGAAGGTTAATTTATGATAATGGATTTATCGACGAAAAAGAAATGCGAAATAATTATAAAAAAAAGTATTACAGTATTGAAATAAAATTTCCTACTATCAACAGAGGTGTCTTTCTTATTTATAAATATTAATTTTAATTTAAAGTCTCAATTAATACAAATCTTGGTCACTTGTTCAGTTTAATGAAGACTTGTCAAGTTCAGATAATAAAGCGTTTCATTTCAAATAAAGTACAGAAAAAAACACAAAAGTTGTTTAGCATTAGACCTACGACGACGCACTATTGAAGTTTCAAAATGTCAAAAAAACGTAACTTACAAATTTTTCAAGCGCAATGCAAAATGTTGAAGGCTATAAAGTAAGCAAATAAAGTAAATAAACATAATTAATTTTTCAATCATAGAACTGAGAGTTAAATTAAATTTTTTTAATTCTATATTTTGCAATTTCAAGCTAAGTAATAATAATTATAAACGACTGATAAAACATAAGCAATTAACTGACAAAGTAGCGCAGAAGTTAAAAGTTGATTAACTTTTGCGTCAAGACTTGAATTGCGTTGAAACTTTATTACTTTCACGTATAATATTGTTCATCGACTCGCCGGCAGTTGATTGTCAAAATGCTTCAAATAATATAGTTGTTTTTGACTTTTGTCTAAGTCTCAACTCAACTATAATGTAGATGGACAGAAGAGCAATTCAAAACCGAAACTCTAGAATATTACTTGTTAGTTCTTTGCATGCTAAAATAGTAATTCTTTGATTGTTTTTGAGTCATGAAGATGAAAAAATCTTTTATCAAATAAATACTAAACACTTATACTAAACCTAAAAAATAGAAAATTACTAATATTTTCTTTTTAAATTGAGCTAAAATCGAAATATGTACATTAAACTGTTGTGACCTGTTGAATAAAATAAACCATTTCTTATGCTAAAAATCCAATCTTAATAGAATAAATAAAAAAAAAAACAATTTATTATAGTTTCGGTATTTTTATTGCATTTAATAAACAATACATTTTTAACCAAGGATGATTATTTTCCCATCAAGATGAATAATTCGAATTCCTGCAAAAAAAAAAAATTTAAATAGTATTATACATTTTTTCTTTAAAATAATTATTACTCAATAAGTGCTCAATAATTAATGTACTCTTCATATGGAACACATTTCAACTATAAAACCATTAAAATGAATAACGAGATGAAGATTATTTAGTTTATGTCCTTCTTGACAATCACAAAGCTAAAAAAAAGAACTTTGCAAATAACACAAGGACGAAAATTAAGTACTCTGTATTAAAAAGTGATGTTTTTTGCTTATTTTCTTTATTTGGAGCTTATTCTTACTATAAATTTAGTAAAGAATAAATAACGAGATAAAGAATTTTTTATTTGTGTCCTTTTTGACAATCACAAAGATATTAAAAAGACTTTGCAAATAACACAAGGACAAACTTAAGTGATAAACAATTTTAAAATTGCGAAGTAATAATAATAGAATTACATTTAATTCCCAAATAAGTTATTAGCTTTAAATGGTTGAATGTCGTTAAATAATACTTTCCACGTCTGGTACCATAAATTCACTATACACCTTGTTAAATATTAACATATTTTCTTTATATGGAACTTGTTCAGACTATAAATTTAAGTTCGGAACAAATAACGAGATAAAGAATATTTTATTTCTGTCCTTTTTGACAATCACAAAGTTATTAAAAAGACTTTGCAAAAAACACAAGGACATTGTCCAAACCAAATTTGCATACTATAAAATCCTAATATAACTTACATTTATCATTTCGTAATTTATGCTAGGACAATTCCTCTACAGCTTTATGTGTAATTTTAGGCATCAGAGTTAGTTTTCCATATTAACACCTAAATATTAATCCATATTTATCTTCAATGCGATGTAACCATCGACTTTCTTTATTTGATCACCATTTTTTACATGTTAAGAATGTGATTAAGATTCATTAAAATTTTGAAAACTATTAAAGATAATCAAGTTAATTATTTTATTATACTGCATTTCTTAAATTGCTTCTTCCTTCTTCAAATAATTTAAGTAAAATAAAACTGCGACTTTTGGACTTCCGAGAATCGATATATGCTAAATTCCGGAAATGTAATAATGACATACGCTGTCAAAATCTTAAATGTTATACTGACAATTGAAACCCTTTAGACTTTATTGTTAATTCTGTATAACAGTTTTGAATATGAATAAACTATAATCCCATAAATTTTTATTGTCAAAAACCTTAAAAATATTTTAAAATAATTGTTAAATAAAAAAATAAGTATGTACATCAATTTTATATTTAAAATTTGTATATATGAAATTATATAAAATATAATTGTATATTATAAAAATAAATTCAATGTGTCAAAATTGAAAATTCGTATATAAGGCAAGTCAAGTACTTATATGTGAATGAATCATAGATGTAATTTATAATTTATAGATCGAAAGATTCCCTTTCTCTTGAATGTTTTGAAGTAAATAAGAAAACGTCCAAATAAGAGAACGGTCCAATCAAAGAGAAATAGTAAAGTTAAATTCATCTACATTTTCTGAATTCAAAATTAGTGCGAAAACAATGACATTATAATAATCTAATCGTTTCCGTAATGAAAAGCTTCAAAAGTAAATTTTATACTCAAATTGAACTAACTTGTTACTTAAATTTAAAATTGTTTGTTATTTAAAAAAAAATTAAGCACAAAATAGTTTCTTTTAATGGGAACATTTATGTTAGATGGGAAACTAAATAACAAAAATCAGCTGTTACCCAAAAAGTGTATTAAATATTTTTTTTTATATTGTCTATTTAAGACATTTTATTTTTAGATCTGAGCTTTACGTGCTCAGTGGAAATATATCGAGCACGGCTGAGCCAAATAAAATACCAAGACATTTTGACGTTTGTTTGAAATTTTGCTTATAAAATGGTCAAAATATTTAGTTTATTTAAAGATATCCATTTTTAATTTAATTTAATTTTTTGACAATTTAAAACGTTATAAAATAAAAATGACAGTTTTTTTTCAAATAGTGTTTTTTTAATAAATTTGAACGCTCTGAGTCTACTCCGTTCATCCACTTCTTAAAGCGTGCTCAGATCTATGCTCTGATTTAAAAAAAAAGCACCCCTTTAATTAAAGTTATATCCATGGTTTGATAAATTTTGACAGACGTTTTATACGTTTTTGTAAGGTTTTATTTGATTTTCAGAAAATTTAGTAGCGAACTGATTTTCTTTGACAGATAAATTTTTTGAAAAATGTAAGAGATAACAAGAAAGGAAAATTATAAAATTTATTCAATTTTCGAAATCAAGTTAATTTCTCAAAATATACACCCCTATTCTTAATTCCCTCGTACAGCTTCGTCGGAGATAATCTACTATCTAGATAATCTCAATTCCGACTTAACATTACGAAAGCTGTAAAATTCTACGAAAGAAATATTCATTCGTACCATATTCGTACTTCATACTATTTCGTGATCAGTTCACTTTTGTACATATAAATAAAAAGTTTTAAATGAATTTACATTTTTATTTAATTGTTTAGTTAATTTTGTTTTATAAAAATATTTAAATTTAACTCTTTTCAAAATATTTTTAATAATCATCATCAATAATCATCGTTTTTACTTAAAAAACTAAATTGAAACGTCAAAGTTGCCATTGCAAATTTAATTTTCTACGAGGGAATTTAGAATCACTAAAAGTTTTTTTTCGTAGCGTAGCCAATTTTTCGTAGAAAGTCTACGAGGGAATTTAGAATAGGGGTGATAGGGTTTATGTACGTACTTTTATGTAAAAAAATTTATAATTGTGTCCTTCCTTTATGTACTGAATTTTAAAAAAAAGTTTGTGAACATTTTTGGCATTTAAGTTGATTTTGTACTAGGTAAACAAGTCAGTTATGGAGTTTATGAATGTATTTAATCAAGGCATTAAAAAATAACAGTGTAAATTATGTAAAAAAATTTGTTGAACACATAATGACTTTACTCTTGCTTGGTGTAGACAGTCGAATACATATTATGAAACATCGAAATTAATCAATGATAATCTGCATGTATACATTATTCACAAATGATTGGCTAGCCGCTAAGTTGAAATCGCATTTATTGTAGCTCTAATGAAATTTGTACCCCGTACTCATTGCGAATACTTCGTGTTAATAAGTTATAAATTATCAACTAGCACCTATACTGTTTTGTAGCAAGTTGAAGTTTGAATGTATATGCGGCAACATTATTTTTTAATATTTAGCAAAAAATTATGGTCTATGAGGTTTTAAAGATACTTTTATATTAAATTTAATTACCTAGTTATTTCCATTTCTAATATTATGTTGATTTTTAAAATATTATGTATATGCAGGAATAATAATGGGTTAAAATTTAGGAAGGGAATTTTATTCAAATGAAAATTATAATAATATATAATAAATAAAAATAATCAAATAGAAATTATAATAATTATATAAACAAATATATTTTTATTTATTTTTTTTTTTTATTTTTCTTTATTTGTTATGTATATATATATATTTATGTATAAGTTACATTTTATATATAAAATTTTTTTTTTCCATCCATTGACTAAATAAATTCTTTTTAAATATTTTACAAAATTTGGTTTTTTGAGTTTTTTTTTTTTTTTAGGTTTTTTTTTTTTTTTTAATTTTTTATCGGATTTTTATTTTATTTGATAAAATTTATGATCTGAAAATTGTTCATATAAAAGGATTTTTAAAAGGTTTTTCTTTTTTTATAATTCTTATTAGTTTTTTTTTTTGTTTTGTATTTTAATAAAGGGAAAGTTTAGTGTTTTAAATTGGCAATTAAAAGAACGGTTTTATTTTGTTTTCTTTTGTATTTAACGTGTATTGAAAGGTTTGAAATTTTTCTAATAAGTCTTTCTGAATCTTAAAATCTTTATAATGTATGGTGAAATTTTAATTGAATAAATTTATTTTATATGCATTATTAAATATGATGAATAAAAGGTATTCAGTAATCGGATGAATATTTATTTATTGATATTTGACAGTCCCCTACTATACAATGTACAATCAGAAATGCATACCATATCTTTTCAGTTGTGGACTGTGGTATGTACTATTTATTAATTTTATGTATTATATTGTTTATACATACAGCAAGGGGATTTGTAAAAATTCCTTTACTTTAGAGTAATTGAATTTGCAAACCCTTGATTAGTTGGCTAAATACTTACCCACCAAACCATCGAGGTGAGACGCCTCTGTAATATTAACACCGCAAATTAAAATGCAAATATTATGAAAGATATTGCATATATTTAGGCTGCATGTAAATATTTTTTGATATACTTTCAAATTTTTCAATTTACTGTTGCCATTGTTATCACAGTATTTAATTTAAGCTATAATATTTATATTATATTTTGTATAATACGAATCATATGAAAATATGAAAAATATCAATATAAGCTGATTTAGTTTGTGCAACTTGTACAAAAGGCGATTTTTATGCAAAAAGAGTCACTTTCTGATGAGGGTTTGAAAATCTTATCAGAAAGTTATGTTAAAGAAAATGAACTTAAAACTGTTGTTAACTTGTTAAAATTCATTTAGTTTCATATTTACGTTTCACGTTTAATTAAAAAAGAAATTTGTAAATTTGTATGCGGTATGAAATTTTAAATTTGATGAATATTAATTTTTGAAACCATTTTTTATTTTTAAATTTTCATTATAAGTCTTTTTATTATGAAAAACTATAAAGCAAAATATAATTAATATCATAAGATAGATTTTATTGTAAATTTCTAAATATAGGAATTAAAAAAAAACAAATTAAATGTTTTTATATAAATTTATTCAATTTATTTAAAGCTCAGTATCAGATTTCCATTTAAATTTAATCTTTTTTTAAAAAAAAAAATCTCACTTCCTTCGTGATTTATTTTCTTTTTTTTTCAATTTCAAAATTTAAATTATTCGTTATGCGTTTAATAATATATGTATGTATGTACAATTATTTTAGCATACTATATAACATTATGCACAACCATGATAAAGTATAAAAATATACTTTATAATACATATATAAATTAAATATATATGTATAGTTATAAAATATAACGTTGTTATAACGTCTGTTTTAATTTAAATAAAAATATCTACGTACGTACATTTTATTATTAATTCAATGTTAAAATATTAAAAAAAAAAAAAAAAATCATAAAATAAAGATCCAAGTTCAGAAAGACTCTTAAGAGTGTTAAAAATCTAGGCTATATATATATAAGTACTAAAAAAAAAAAATAATTAAATCGATTTATTAGTTAAAAAAAAAACACAAGAAATACTTTTAGTTGGAAAATTTCAGAAATAAAAACTGAATGTTGTAAATAGGATAAAACTTATGTAACATTTGAACTGGAAACATTAAATTTATTATATAAAAAGTTAAAATTTTATTTTTTTTTTGAACTTTATTTATTTTTTTGTTTTTAATAAAATATAGAGGGAATGATTTCAATTTGAATGCAATTTAAAAAAATATTTTTTTATTTTTTTTTTTTTTTATTTTTTATTTTTAAGGTAAAAATTGTTTTAGTTTTGTTTTTAATCAAAAGTCTATTTGAAACATTTGGAATAAATTGGAAAATTGGAAAATTGGGATTAAAACATTTTGTTTGTTTTTGTTTGTTTTTTTTTGTAAAATTGAATTAATTTGTAAAAAACTGGAACGCTTTTAAAAGGTATATAAGACAAAAAAATTGAATTTGAAATCTACAAATATAAAAATTACTAATTAAAGGAATGTTTTGTTTTGGTTTTTTTTTTTTTTTTTAATTTTAAATTACTGTAGACGAGGGCATAAAGTTTTTTTAGAATTATGCAAAAAAAAAATAAAATTGTCTGATTTTTCAGGACTAAATTGTTAACTACCATTTTTGTTTTTGTAATTGTAATTTGTAATTGTTAAGAGAACGCAGACTAATAGTCTGTAGTAATTATGATTATAGATGTATAGTTTGTGTAGTTTGTTTATACAGTATTTATAATGTTATTTAAAATATTCGTTAATAATCATTTTCTCAAATTCCAATTAAATTTAAAAAAAACTAGGAAGAGTGTAGTAAAGTAGACAGTGTCAACTCTGGGATACCCTAATGACCGTAATATAAACATTATATATCTGCGGTTAATTACTTTTGGCAAAATTTTTAATACACAACTTGTTAGGCTTTCAGTTATGAACAAAAGAAAATATAAGAATATATAGGTTGAATGGCAGCTTTTCGAAACTCTTCCACTACACCGGCTATATTTTATTCAGACGTTGGCCATTAAAGTTAAATACTATTGACAAAATTTAAAACATGCAGCTTTTTTATGTATAAATTAATGCTCATGCGAAATATGATGTTGTATGGCGGCTACTCGAACCCACTGCAGTAGACCAACTAAATTTTGTTGAAACTTTGGCCACAAAACTAAACTATTTCTGAAAAATTTTAAACACCCAGCTTTATTAGGTGTAGAATAATGCTCATATAAAAGAAGGAATTGAAGGAGCTATTTGAACCCACTGCAGTAGACCAATTAAATTTTGTTGAAACTTTGGCCACAAAACTAAACTATTTTTGGAAAAATTTTAAACACCCAGCTTTATTAGGTGTAGAGTAATGCTCATTGAAAAGAAGTTGCATGGCAGGTACTTGAACCCGTAAACCAAAATGGCTGGATTTCAATAGCGATGACGGCTATTGCATAAAAACCAATTTGTGAAATTTTCAAAATCTAGCTCCTTCAACTTTTGAGTTATCGTGATGACAGACGGACATACATATCTAAATCGATTCTGATCCGATCCATACCTTTAAGTCTATATCTACCCTCCCTTCTTTTCTGCGTCACAAACGTAATGTCAAATTTAGTATACTCTTTTGAATTATAGTCAAACGGGTATAAAAGCCGTGGAAATTAAAAAAATAAAAACAATTATTTAACAAAAATTTTAATTTATTAATGTAGAAAAAAAATTTAAATTCTTCCGGAACTCGTTAAGTGAATTTTTGTTATACGCTTTGGTCTTTGGTGTTTATTTTTAATTTACCTAATAATCATAAATCAAGTTGGTATATATATTTTGTGTATTATATGTAATATATATATTTATAACTATACATCTATGCAAAGTCAAATTTTCAATTTTTCAAACAAGGGGTATAAAAATACATAATGTATAAACATATATCATGTATATAAAACTGGGGGTTGGTTGTTACATGGAGGTGTTAAATACCTTATAAGGGCTTTTATATAGCAAAAGTTATATATATATATATATAATCATTTGTAAAATTAATATTATGGATATTATATAATAAAATATGGACCCCCATTTTTTTTCTTGGACATTCGAAAATTGTATACCAGTCTATTAGGAAATGAATGTAACATAATTCCCCAATGGAATAATTTCGTTCCTTTTTTTTTGGGGAAAAATTATCACTCCAGTTGAGTTCAGAATAATAAAAAAAAAAATAAATATCGATCCATATTATTATTATAAAATTTGTTTTCCAATTAAATGAATTTTTTTGGTTTTGTTTTAACTTTGACTAACTTAAAGAAAAAAAAAACAATCAATTTTTTTTTTGTGTCTACGTTGCGAAAAAATTTAAAACAACAAAAAATTGAGAACGTAATATGCTATTAACGTATATATTATGTATATGTATAAAAATACAGTAAAAAGAGTTTTCTTTTCTCTATATGAGTATACAGAGTGTTAATACTGTTTTTTTTTTTATTAAAAAATTATCAAAAGCATTCAAAAGTAACCCAAAAGCATCATATTAGTATCATTGTCAAAAATTATACACAACTCCCAACCTTTTTATTTATCCTATTAAGTGTTTTATATCCTTGTCTAAAAGTTCTGAATTATCAAGGTTATAAATGAGTATGTATCCTATACACATATATATATTGTAATGTAATGTTTATAAACAGGGTGTTCCAAACATAAGATTCGTAAATTCAAAGAGATGATTGAAATGGAATAAAAAAAACTAAATGTTATAAATATTATAAAAATTCACCACATTTGTTCGAGAGTCTAGATCCGTAGCTGGATTAAAATCTAGAGAGAAAACAATTAAAACTGTATTCAACTCCTTTCATTTGGTTCAAAATAAAAGTGTATAAACCTTTTGTAATTATTCAACTCCTTTCATTTGGTTCAAAATAAAAGTGTATAAACCTTTTGTAATTACATACTTGTTGAAAGAATTATATGACTACCGAAATTTAGTTTTTGTTTAAAATTGTTAAATAATTTTGAGGAGCCTTTTTTATTGGAAAAAGTAGGGGGAATTTTTGGAAACGAAGAGTCTAAAATAATATAATTGAATACGTTATGCATTCTAAAATAATGGTGTGTATATTTATTTAAATACAATGCAAATTGCTTGAAAAGGATTTTTTTTAATATATTAATACAGATGTCCAGTTTTCAACGATTCCAGATACACATAAATAGACCAATAAATGAAACTTTGAAATTTATATCGTATTTTTGAGGTTCATATGATTTCTAAGCCACAAAATTTAATCGAAAAAAGCGCTAACTGCTCAACTGTTAGGGTAATAAGCCTGTCTATACCATAGGTACACGTTGGAACAGAGAGTCATATTATATTCTTGTTATTAGAATTGATCTTAATGAATTTCACATAGAATTTAAACATTAAATAGTACTAGGCCTTAGTTTCTGAATATATAAAATTCTATTTTTGTTTATATTGCATTTTGAGGTATATCTGTGAGTTATATTATTCAATTAAATTATTTGTTTATATTTACATTGCCTTTATTGTTATATTAAAGTATTTTTTATTAAAGATATATAATTATTAATTATTGATTGCCATAAATTTGAACACAATGACGAATGTGGAATAGTAGCTGAGTCGAGTCGAAAACCTGAAAAGCTCTTTCACTTTCAATAAAATTCGAACCCGTTCCATTCAAATGGAAGGCTGGCACTGTAACCACTGTGCCATCCAGCTATTTAATCAACCACCACCTTAAAGATATAAACTTTATGCCCAGATCATCCTGTATATTAATTCGTTAATATGAAAACCGAATACTAATGGTGTGAAAAAAAAAGGATTTTTATTGATATTGGTACCTAATGAGTTTTAAAAATTAAGTCAACTGTATTTATTCTGTATTAAAAAAAAATTTAATTTTTGTATCTTTTACTTTTTGTTTTTTTTTGGAAAAAAAATTTTAAATTCAAATTTGAGAAAAAATAAGCAATAACGAATATTTTCTTGATATACACACTGTACATATGTGTTGTAATTGATAAGTAATATTATTTATACGGTACTTAAAAAAGTTTTAAGGGTAATTTGGAAAAAATACAAAATGATTTTCAATAATAAAAATAATATTGAAAATCATTGCATAAGATTTGTTTTTAAATGAATAAGTGTTTTATTTTTTTTTTTTTCATTCAAGGATTTTATTTCATTTTTGTTGTAGTGTTGTAGTTGTTTGTTTTTTAACGAACTTATTCCGAAAAGCATCAGTTAAAATTTTTGTATAAACTTGTATGCAAATTTTGATTTCTGAATATAAAATTCATTTTATTACTGCAGAATGTTGTTTTTTTTTTACGTATATATTAATGTATAAAAAAGGAGATGAAATTAAAAATATTGTTTTGTAATATTGTAGTTTATTTTGTGTTTTCTTTTTTATTTAAATTTAATTAATTTTATTCTTTTAAAGTTTTTTTTTTTTTTTTTAGTTTTAATCGTGTAGTTTTTTTGTTTCATTCTTTTTTTTAAATTTTTTTTTTTTTGTTTTTCATAATCCTATAATTCATAAGTATCTTTTTTTTATTTATCTATAATTTATGTATATATATATATTTGTTTTTAATTATTAATTGGGTTTTTATTACTATATATATATGTTTTATATACAAATTATTAAAAAGGAATTCTTTTTTTTCTAAATTGAATCGTAAAATCGTTGTAAGTTTTTAATATGCTGCTCAATTCATATACTTATTGAAAATAAACAAATAATAACTTATTGAAATTAATTTTTATTAAATTAAATAAAAAAAATAACTAGTATTTACATGTGGTATTATTATACAAAATAAATATTAAAAAAAAAAAAAAATAATTAAATTAATATAATGAATTATAAATAATAATATTGAATTAAAATGTATATATTAGCTTATTTTATATATTTTATTTTTTTTTGCTCGATTAAATATTTTGAAAGGTTTATATATACTAATTTATATAATTAAATAATGGGAATGGCATTTCGTATATTATCGGTATACCTAAATAAATTATTTAAAATATCATATATATACATACTTTAAATTATTATTGTTTAATATATAAATAATAAGTTGATTCCGGTTAAAAAATATTATGTAATAATGTAAACATAAGATTGCATAAATATAGGAGTAAAATATCGCCAGTATATATGCGTAATAATTTAAAAATAAAATTGCATAAATATAGGGGTTAAATATCGGAAGTATATACAGGGTGGCGCAAAACGACCGATATGGTTTGAATGTTTAATAACTTTTTAAATTTATTTATATTTTTTATTTTTATTTCAGAATTTTGCGAAGAAAACTTGGGAATTTGGAAATGAAACAGTACACAACAGAACAGCGATCAAAAATTACGAAAAGTTATGAAAAATATAAAAAATCTAAGACGTTTCTAAATGTTATTCAGGGTGGCGCAAAATGACCGATATGGTTTGAATGCTTAATAACTTTTTAAATTTATTTATATTTTTTATTTTTATGTTTATATTTAAAAATGTAAAAATAAGACCGCATAAATATTGGGGTTATTTTTCGCAGGATATTTGCATAATAATTTACTTTAACGTTAGCATAAATGTAGAGGTTTTTTATCGCCGATTTGTATGTGTAATACGTAAAAAAAATAAGATTGCATAAATGTAGGAGTTAATTATCACTGATTCATATGTGTCATAATGTAAAAATAAGATTGCATAAATTTAGGCGTTACTAATCAAATTACTTTTCTATATTATTGTAAAACATTTATATTCTTACCTTTGTTTAAATATGTACATATACTACATACATTTATTTTACAACGATTTTCTTTCAATTTATAATTTAAAAGAATTCCATTATTAATGTTTAATTTCATTTGAGTAATTTATATACAATTTTTTTTTTGTTTTTTAATTTAATAAACACTTGTATGTTATGTATATTTTGTATATATATATATACTTACACATGTATAAATTAAATTATTATTTTTATTATTCCTATACATAATAAACTAATAATTTAATAATATTTTGTTGTAGATCTAAATATTGAAACAGTATTTTATTTTTTTTTTGGTCTATCATAGAAGTTTTTTTTATTTTTTATATACTTTTTTATTTTTATTTATTATTTTCATTTTTAAAATTATTGTTATAAGCACGGCTTGGTTTTTGTTTCAAAAGTTTTTATTTTGTCTTTAATATTTTTCATTTGAGTATCGTGTTTATTTAATTTTTATTTATTTGTATATGGTAATATTGGTATACTTCTGAGTTGATTAGTTGATTTTTGTGTGACATTAATATGTACTTATCATTTTTGTTTTTTATTTTAATATTTCAATATATAATTGTTTTTTTTGTTAAACAGAGAAAACTCTACTTATAATTTGTTTATTTTTCTATGACATTTTTTTTATTTTTTTTTTTTTCTACATTTATTATTGTGGTCAAAAGAAAAATTTTATATTTATTTTTGTTTTACTTTTAGATTAATTATACACTTGTGTTAAGTTATACAAACCAAACGCGTATTGTATTGTAGGAAAGTAAAAGTATGAAAAAAAAAAAAAAATTATTAATTAACAAAATGGTATTATTAAAATGATAGTAATTATTTTATTATACACTTTTATGCAAGAATTGTTTTCTTTTTTATATCACAAATATTTTAAGTTCGCTGATTTTCTTTTGAACATTCTCCAAATAAAAAACAAAGGAAATTCATAGCATTAATAAAAATTATTCGTTAAGTTTTCTGGTTATATAAGAAAAAAAAACATTGCATAAATATAGGGCTTAACTTTCGCCCGTTTATATGTTTAATAATGTACAAATAAGATTGCATAAATGTAGGAGTTATTTATCGCCGAATAATATCTGTCATAATGTAAAAATAAGATTGCCTAAATTAAGGGGTTTAAATACTTTTTTTATTGACAAAAATTTCATTGCTATAATCTCCCCGCTCTAATTAAAATAAATTTTATATTACAATTTTTAGCCCAAAACACGATTCCGACCATAAATAAAGGTTTCGCGTATGTTTTCTTATGTATTTGCTATAATTGTGACGAAAGACGTCTTTTGAAAAATTTTATGCAGAAGAGTAAAGGTGAACAATATTGAAAGTACTAGACCAACTTCTGCATTAACCATTTCAGTTCTTTAAATTTTTTTAAAGTTGTTTTTCTAACAGATTAAATAAAATTTTTCAACATTTTCCATGCTGTTCCTTATTTTGAATCAATTATTTCGCGTTTTCCTTTTTTGACAGAAGCTAATTTCGCTGGCGATCGTAATTGTATTCATAGCATATTATAGTTTTTAGTTGATATTATAATAAAAGAAAACGAATGTATTAAATTTTATTTGTTATTAGTTCTGGCTTCCTTAAATAAAGGATCTTCCAAAATTTTACATAGAAGACAAGTAGCAACTATTTTAAAACCATGCAATCGCAAGTAATAAATTTATTTATTCAAGCTTAACAGAAACAAGTTAAAATACAATTCATTTTAATCTGTATTTAATTTATTTATTCCGCATTATAGTTAAATTCTTTATTTATATGAATTCGATCATATAACCATATTTTAATTTAATTTTCAATTTTCATTTGACCTTGTCAAAAACCATCTCAAAAAAATAAAACCATCTAGTGTCAAAGTACTGGAAATGACATTTAAGAAAATAAACGGTATTTTTAATTTCATATACAAAATCCCATAAATTCCTTTGAGTTTTCATTTGTAAAATTGTAATTGTATATTATTTTGACATTTTATAAAAAAAAAATGCGAGTTTGAGTTAAATACATAAGAAGCATATATTTCGAGAGTTTTTTTTGTCCTTCGGCAAACTTTAAGAATTAATTTTAAATTTTTTTGTAAATTTTAATTGTAATTTTTGGGATTACCACAAAAATATATGTGAGATAATTTTTACATGTCAGATCTTTGTCATCGAAAACTTTAAAAACTTATTATTATGAATTTTTTATAATAAAAAATTTTATCAACCCCTTCTCTCATACAGCAGAAAGGTATGATAAATTAAACTTTTCATTTGAAAAATATTTATTTTAATTTCTCATTTCTTATATAACCAAATATTTACTAATATGGTATTTTTTTAAAATTAAAAATTAAAAAAAAAAAAAAATAAAAACCCAACGGATAATTTAAATAATGTATAACAATTAAAATATAATATTAAAATATAGAATAAAGTAAGTCATTAAGATTTGGATAACCTCACATAAGTATATAATTAAACCATCTTTTTTTTTTTTATTTGTTTTATATTTTCCTAAAATTATTCTTCTTTTTTTTTTACAATTTTTTTTTTTGTTAAATAATTATTTTTCTAATACAACTTTATTCTAAGGCCACATTATACTAGAATTTTTATACTATATTTTTTATTATTTTGTTTAAATAAAAAAAAAAAAAAAAGAGAAAGTTAAATGTTCATATTTTTTCTAAAGAGTTTTTTTTAAATTTTTTTTCATTTATTTACAAGTACATAATTGGAATTTAATAAGGCAGGAAAGGTTATTATGTTTTTTTTTTTTTTTTTTTAAACTTTGCAATTATATATAAAGCATATATGGTTTTTTTATTATTATTATGTAGAAAGCATTTTCTAAGTATATAAAAACTGAAATGTTTTTTTAAAAGATAGTTATACAGGGTGTCCGAGACTCAAGTACGCGCACTACACTCAGTGATTGGGGGCATTAAAACAAACAAAAAATTGTACTGGAGGGGGCGGGGGTCTATTGTGAATCCTTTTCGAGATATGTAATATTAAAGATTTAAGGAGACTTTCATAAAAAAATCAATAACTTTTGAACAGCTTACTGTAGAGAGATTCATTTTGTAGAGTAAGTTGTCAGTGTTACTAATGATCCCCATATACCCAACAGTTACAAAGTTATGAAGGTTCAAAATGATTTAAAATTTCATAAAAAATATTAATGAAAAAATAAATAGATAAAAAAAATTTCATAATTTTTCTGTTTGAACCGTTTGAAAATAACACACTTTTCTATTCTTCATATCAAAAATGGTTAGAGATAGAGAAAAAGTTATTATGTATTAATTATAGGGCTTGAAAAGCTGTTTTGAAATATGCTATAAAAAGTACCCCAAATACAGTGTGCTTCAAAAGAAAATAGAGTTTGAAACATAATTTTTTTCATTTTAAATCATTTTGAAACTTCATTTTGTAACTGTTGGGTATATGGGAATTATTAGTACACATAAATTAAAGCTGACAGCTTATTCTACAAAATGGATTTTTTTATGAAAAGTCTCCTTAAATCTTTGATCCCTCATATCTCGAAAAGGGTTCCTCCACCCTCCCCCCTCCAGTACAATTTTTTGTTTGTTTTAATGCCCCCAATCACTGAGTGTAGTGCGCGTACTTGAGTCCCGGACACCCTGTATATTAGGATAAGATATCATTAATATTGGTATGTACAATGCAATACAATATGTTCCTATACATATGAAAATATAATAATTTTCATTTTTGGAAAAATTTTCATTCCTCATTGCTTGTTACCATTTTAATTTATATATAAAATAGTTCGCTTTTAAAAGTTTGCACATATATAGTAAGAAAATATAAAATAAAATATTTTGTTATTTAAAACCTTAAAAACTTACAAAAACAAAGTTTTATTATTTTTTTTTTTACAAGCAAATAAATAGAATAAAAACTATATGAAATATAAATGTTTTTTTTTGTTTAAGATATAAAAATTTTCAGATAATATGGAACTTTTCTATATCTGGAAAATTTGTTAAATGTATTTTTTTTTTTTTCACATTACATTATTTTTATTGATAAAAACAATTAGTTTTTTGTTTTGTTTTTTTATTATTTTAGTTGGTTGTTATATCAACATTGAATTATTTGGCAGTTTATTTAATTTTTAATGTTTTTTTTTTTTTTAATTTTTTTTTTCAAAGCTGGTAGAAGAGATTTTTGTTATTTTTTTCAAATAAAATTTTTTTTTATTTTATATAAATTACAAGTTTAATAAAAATGGGAACAACTTTTTAACTTTAAAAATTTATTTTATTTAAAAAAGAAGAAGAAGTAAAAATAAAAAAATAGAATAAATATGAGGGAGAAATTACTTAAATAAATTATTTACATTTTATTACATATTATTTAAATATACATATTATACTTGTATATAGTTTCTATAATCAGGAAGAAAAAAATTGTATTTTTTTTTTAAAAAATATAAAGTTTTGCAGCACTGAACTTTATTTTATTTGCTAATAAAATTTTACACATTAATATTTGAAGAAAAAAGATTTATTGGATTTATTAATTTTTTTTGTTTTTATTTAAAAAAGAGCAACTTGTTAAATCGGAAGAAATATTAAATATATTTAAAGTTAAAGTAGAAAACAATTAAATTTAAAAATTTTTTTTTTAAAAATTGTTATTAATTGAAATTTATTAGAAAAATGATTTTAAAAAAAAATGTTTATAGCTATTTTTTGTTTTAAAAAATGGTGCAGAAAATTTAAGTTAAAAAAAATAAAAAATTCAGTGCTAACTCTTTAAAATGCCGATGAAAATATTTAGATTTATATTGGGAAAATTTTTGAAAAAAAATAAGAGTATAGGATTATATTAAATTAAATTATAGTTAAAATTAGCTGAAAATAAACATTCATCACTATTCCAAATTCCCTCGTAGACTTTCTACGAAAAATTGACTACGCTGCGAACAAAAAGTTTTAGCGATTCTGAATTCCCTCGTAGACAATTAAATCTGCAATGGCAACTTTGACGTTTTAATTCATAAATTTTTCCACTTTTCGTACGTAACGTTAAATCGGAATTGAGAATCGCTTTTTCGTAGATTATCTCCGACGTAGCTGTACGAGGGGATTTAGAATAGGGGTGTTTATAATATTATATTAAGAAGGAACCGAAATGTACATACTACAAGACACTGCTGAATCATTTTGAAGTTAAAATTATTATTATTCTGATATTAAAATTTAAAATTTTTAAAATTATTTTTTTTTTATAATTTCAATTTAAAAATAATTGACATATTTCAAATTTTTATAACTCACAAGAGATTTTCGTAAAATTTCGTATAAGTTATAAAAATCAATCAAAGTTTAATCAACAATTTGTCTAGGCAATGTAATACTAAAAGCTTACTAATTAGTTTAGTACTATTACAGGACAAAACGCTCCCTAAGAAATTGAGTAAAATGTTTTAATACTATGTAAGACCTGTAGTTCATTAAATTTACACTTCTTGAACTATTAAAATTTCTTTAAATTCTTTATGTTATTATTGTGGTGTTGTCATAAAATTTTAAAAATTTGTTAAAATTTTATGCAAATTGTATAGGGAGTGTAAATTTGGTAAAATTAACCCAAGTTAATTTGGTTTTGTATTTATTTTCATCATAGTTATTAATTACTGGTCAAAATTTGCAAAAAAAAATGTAAATGAAACTTTTTTGGTATAATTGTAACTTTAGCCATAATAACGAATTAATATAAAAAAAATTGTATTTAGATTCTCAAGTGTTCGAAACTTTCATTAATTAGAAGTGATTATTTAATGACATTATATTAAATGTTAAAAGCGTTGCGTGTTCTATTACTGAAATGGTTTTTTCGAGGAAGCGGTAGCCATTATTTATCTTGCTCAAATTGTATCACATAAATGAAAAATTATTAATAATCTAAACAAATTTATTTATATTACGGTTCTTTTAAAGTTATTTACCGTAAATTTTAAATATTGTACTATAATAATGGTTACTTAACATTATTATAAAATATGAGATGTAATAAAAACCTACAAGAGTTATTTTTTTTTGATAAGATATGGTATGTTTACTTAGAAGAGATTTTTTTTAATTGTTGACTGGAATACAGTGGGAGCGTCCCTGACATCGTAAATGTGTTTGCGACGTCGAGAATACAATGTCGCATGATCGTAAATGTAAACTACAAAAATTTTACATTGTCTCATGACCGTTAATTCATTTTACATTGTATTCGCGACCCATTTTCACGACGCGTGTTGTTAAATTGAGTACCGAAAATTTTTTGGATCCACAAATAAAATAATTAAAAGTTATTTGAATTTTGAAGTTTTCATTTGAATTTTGGTCAGTTGAATTTTATTTTTGTGGTGGTGAAGTCCCTAATTAAAAAAAAAAAACATGGAAGAAAATTTAGTAAATATTAATTTATACTTTTCTTTAAGATTGTTTCTGCAGAAAAACATTAAATTTTTGACATTTAATTTTGACGCAATCGGAATTGTAAACAAAATACACTGTATTTTCGACACAATGTGTTCAGAAATTTTACATTGTGTTTTTTTCACATTGTATCAGGTTGAAGTTTTTTTTACGACATTTACGATGTCACCTGTAATGCGATTTTTGACATTTTATACCTCGAAATTTGCAGTTTGATTTTAAAAGAAATTTTTTCAATGATTTCTTAAATGAATTTCAAGATTTTCAGGATTTTCAAGAATTCTAAAGAATACATTTAAGGGTTTTCTAGGACTTTAAAAGATTTTACAGAAGGTGCATTAATGCTCAATATCATGCATTAATAAGAGCTAGTAAAAAAAATACTTTTTATTAATTATCAAAAATCAACACGATATTTTAAATTATTTCATTCGCCTCAGTGAAAGAATATGAGTGGATGAGATGGGTTATATTTTATTTTATTTAAGTTCAATTTAACAAATTTCAGCAACTTTTACACAAATTTCAATAGAGATTTAAAAGATTATTATTTTGACAAATTCTCAAAAATATAATTATGTATATATTATGGAATTTAGTATTTATTTAAAAACTTTAAATATATATATATAGAATATAAAATTTTCAACTTTATTTATCTTAATTTTAATTAATTCGTTTCTTTGGGAAAACTCTCCATACTCATATACTCATTTAAAAATACATTTTTTTGTTTTCCCACAAAAATGAAAATTTATTATTACAGATTTATCAAAAATGTTTTTCTATTTATATTCTCAAGTTCATTTTAATGTAAGTATTTAAATTTTTTCTGTTCAAGGGAATTAAAGGGAATATTTACAAAAATTTTGTAAAAAATTTTTCTCAAAAAAATCTCTAAAAAAAAAAAAATATTTATTTATTTTGAATAAACGATTACATCCGGTTATTAAGGAATCATATCCTGTACCATTAGACCGTAAAGATGAACTATGTATTGAAAAGCTAAAAATAAAATATAAAAAAAAAATCTTGTAAAAATGATTTATTCAGTGTCTAAAATCTGAATAAAGCCTTGAAAAATTTTATATATATATATATATATATTTTGGGTACCAATTCAATGGTCAAATATTTCTGGGAATTAATTATTAAAATTAATAAATATATATATATATATATATATATATATATATATTTTTTTTTTTAAATATAAATCTAAACATTTTCAGGCATGAGTTTATTATTTAAAGTTTTTTGTTTTATTTTTTTCTGAGGGGGTTTTGTTTTTTTACAATATGAAAAAAATTTTAAAATTTTACTATCAAAAAAATTTTCAGAAAGAAATAAAACAAGTTTATAAATCAAAATTTTGAAATATTTTTTAAGTTGGATTGTTTTTTTGTTTTTTTATAATATACACAACTATTCACAAAATACAACACTATTATTTATTATATAATTTATAAATGTATATATATATAATATATAATATATATACACTTCCTGGGTGTTATTGTCCCAAGAGCCTAAAAGAAAAAAAATTCAAAAAAAAAAATTTTTTTTTTATTTTAGGCTCTTTTTTGAAAGCTTTAAATTTGTTTTTTTATTAGAACCGTTTTGTATTTTGTTTTTTAAATATTATTTTTTAAAATTGTAATTTTATATATACATATATTTATGTAATTGTATATATATATATTTATATTTTTGTATATAATTTTGTTGTATTCATTTTATTTTAAGTTTTTATTTACAAGTGTACAAAGTATGTACGTACTACGATTTTATTTTTAAATTTTGTAGTATAGTAGGGTTTGTTCTTTTTTATTTTCCTAAAAAATTTTAATTTTTTTTTTTTTTTTATTATTTTTGAATTTTCGTCCTTTTTTTAAGCCTTTAATTACAAAATAAAATAAGACAAAAAAAAATATGAAAGAAGAGAGTATTTAAAATACTTTTTACTTCCTTTTCTTAATACGTTACAATTTCTTTTGTTTTATTTTATTTTTAGTTTTGTGTTTTTTTTTTTGAAAATTTGTTTTTGTATTTTTTTTTTTTTGAAAATGGAAAAATTCCATTCATGACTATAATTTTTGCATTTTTTTTTTGTTTTTGTTAACCCTTAAACCTTTGATTCAAAAATATACAAAAGAATATGAATAATTTGAATAAAAGAAAAAAATATCTTTATAATATATAATTAAGAAATAATTAAGCCGATAATTTACTTTTTTGTTTTTTCTAAGTTTCTTTTGTTAACTATTATTTTTTTTTGGTTTTTGTATTGTTTTTTTTTTTTTGTAAATTGTCAACTACTTTTTTTTAAAAGAAAATTTCAAGTTGGTCTTTTTCTCTTGGTTTTTAAAGTGTACTCAACTAGTGAGTTCTAGAGAAATTCTTTTTAACAGATAAAATTAATGGAGTAAATGGGATTAATATGAAAACTACAGTAATTCAAAATCAAGGAAGAAATTATGCATTAAAAGAAAATTCTGTAATAAAATTTCAAAATTGTGGCGTTTCTTCTGTGAACTGTCAAATAGAATTAAAAAAAGTATGAAAATAATATAAGTAGGCAATCTGAATGCCGTTCATTTGGTTGACTTTAATTTTTTAGGCGTCAAATCATATTTGTTAATATTTTTATTAAGTTAGGATAATTTTTTAACCATTTTCCGTCTTTTTACCAACTGCTATATTCAAACATTTGATTTTATCACATGACATTTTAAAAAATCATTTTATCGCTGACTTTTATTGTAAGTGCTTAAAATTATGCTTAGCATCCAAGCAGAGTGACCAGGAACTGTCATCACCAAAAAAAAGTTGTAAACCTTGTCAAAATATTTTCAATGATACCCTACTTGATAGTATACAACTGACTTTTATATTAAGCATCCAAGCAGGGTGATCTGTTTAGTGATACCCCAACTTGATAGTATATCACTGAAATACTACCACTTTGAAATCGAAATTTTTACAGATGGTAACACGCTTGACTCTATCAAATGTCTTTTATCGCACGTCTATAGCACATCTAGAAGTGCTTGATCTTTTTGATACGAAGTCAGTGAGTGAGTGGTTGGCGAGAATTGTACACAAAAATAATTTTTGTAAATGTGCATTACTCCATTACACAGAAACGCAAACACAAAACTTGGTTTGTGATGGCCATCTGTGTGCGTGTCTGTCAGTGCAAACGTCTACTGCTTTTGGAGAACTTTAAAGCCCAAAAGGACACTTGTAAACCAAAAATAGCACACAAAATTTATTAAATAAAAGTTTTTACACAAATGAAGAGCTACAAGTTTGACATAGAAAGCTATTCAATCTGACAAACTTTAGTTTTGTTAAAAATTATTGTGAATTTTTTCAACTCTAAATATTATACCTCGGATTAGGTACAATTATGTATTAGAGAAAAGCAAATTTATAAAATTATTGAACGTTATATTGTTTTGCTAAAAATTATTACGTATGTAAGTAAAAAATGCGTGAAAGAATTTTCTCATTACGCTTTTCCTGTAATAGTGGTTAGCTCTGTGGTGGGCACAGTAATTTTTTTTTTTCAAATGAAATTGGTCTTGCTTTGATTAAACTTTGTTTTTTTTTTTTGTAATATCCCCTGCATATCGCCTCTCATTTCCTTACCATGTGCACTTACTACTATTGCATGGAAAAGGAGGATTTTTTGAATTGATATTTAAGACCAGTAGCCGGCATCTCCTTACCTTTAAAAATTTATTATAACTTCCAAAAATTTAGTGTGTTTTCAAATTTTTTCTGTAGGTCCGAAACAAATAACTAGCAAAATCTTTTCAGAGAAATCAAAGAAAGTTAATAAAATATTATTTTTCATTTCCTTACTGATAATTAATATTCAGTTTAAATGAAAATTTTTCAATATAATTGTCTGTCCAGAGATTTCCCAGTTTTAAAAAGTATTCTGTTCATTTATTAAGTTGTTGGTCTATAGACATTCGATAAAGATGAATAAATCATTTCTAAAGAGGAATAAATAATACAATAAAAAAAAACAATTTTTAGTCAATATATTTTATATATTAATCCACGTCACGTATTTTTCCGTATTTTCATATATAATCGTATTTGCATTCGTAACGAAAGGCAAATTACCCTGAAGACTTGTTTAAAAAAAAATAAAAAATTATTAGTATTCATACATTTGTATTTCAATATTATATTGACATAACATTATTTTGTTGTTGATTTCAATAATAGACAAAAATATATATATTTATGCCAATATTATGCCAACAAAATACAAAAAGGAATATTGCAAACTTACGATATCGTTTCAATTATTTTTAAATCATTCAAATGTAGTGTAAATTTTTTGACATTTTAACTATGTATTCGTTTTTATACAAAAAAAAAATGTTTCCTACACTTCAATCAAACGAAATAAATGAAAAAATAAATTCCGATAATATAAAAACATAAAAAAAAAAACCAAAAAAATATATTATAATGGGAGCTATAACAATAAGTTGTATTGAAGACAATTATTAAAACCAAAAAATTTAAATTTGTGTCAAAATTAATTTGACAAATTGTTGTAAAATTTAATTGTGTTGTAAAATACATATTTGTTTGAGTTGGGCGTTTCACATCAATATTTTTTAATGGAATATTCACAAGGTTCTGTTTACCATTTTTTTTAATATATTAAAATATGTATTTTATATTGACAACATGTCCCCACAACAAAATTTTGAATTTTTTAAAGTTTTTATACTTTTACATTTAAATTTAACGCTTTAAAATGTTAATGTGTTGCTTAAAAAAATTAAATCAAAAATAATTAACACATTTGAATTTTTAAAAATCTACTTTATATTTTCTTTTTAGTTCGTAAAACTAAGAATTCGGAATTTTTTTTTTTTTTTTTTTTTTTTTGGTTTTATTGGATACTCGGTTCGGTTCTTTTAACTTAAAATATATTGATAACTACATTCTGACGTTTCATATCACCAACAGACATGACTAACCGTTCTTATTGCAGTTTAATACTTTTCGTTCTATTTTTTCAATTTTACGTTTAAAATTCAAGCAACTAAAATATAAACTAACCGGCTTAACAACTTAAATTTGACAACCGAAAAATTGAAGTTATTTTCAAAATAAACATGACGTTTAAAATATTTTGTTTTGACTGCCTTTATACTTTATATATTGTACAAAATAGGCCGAATGTCTTTAAGTTAAACTAAAAGTACAAAATAGGCCGAATGTCTTTAAGTTAAACAAAAAGTTAAATTTAAAAAATAACATAAAATTAAGCTGACTAAAGTATGCTTTGGTGGCGATATGCAGTCGCGATCGTATATATTTAACATTTACGTAAGTTGTAATATTTTAGTTTTGACATTTACTTAAGAAAGTATATTTCAGCCTAGAGAATTTAATTTTATATTATCTTAAACTTATATGAAGGCTTACTTAAATTAATATAAATGAAATAAATAAAAGTATTTGAAAAAAAAATTAATTGTAATTAAAGACGTCAAACAAAACGTCAAAAATGACAGTTTGTTCTGAATCGTATATTCCATGTTTAAAAAATCAAAAATCGCCTATGGACGAAAACTGATTGAAAATAAACGGAATAAATACAGAATGAAAACAGATTTCAGAAAACACGTGTCTGTGAGTGCTGTCAAAACTTTCCCTACATCATTTTATCTGACCCAAAAAACAATTTCTCTCTATCCAATTTCTCAAAAGTTGAATACTTAGCTTTAAATAGGTATACAAAAAAAAAAAAAATGTGAAACCAAAGGATGCTAGGTATATGTTGAAAATCGTTTATATTATAAATTTTAATAAGACTAACAAACAAAATAAAAAAAAAAAATAAAAAAAAAAAAAAACAACAAAAACATAACATATAAACACAGATTCATTCGAAATTATTTTAATTGTATATATGTAATACAATATAAACTTTTATTAATACATATTTTTTAATTTAAAAACTTTATTTTTTTTTTTTTTTTTTTTTTTTTGTTGTATTTAATGCTACACAAGTGGTTTTAACCAATAAATGTGGCAGAAAATCACTAGTGTAGCATAAAAATATATATATATATACAATATAAATAATATAAATGATAATTAATCGAAAAAAAAAGAGATTGTTTCAAAATGAAAATGAGTTTTTATTATTTATATAATATTATGTATGTGGTGTGTTTTTTTTTTCAGAACTCAATTAAAAATAAAAAAAAAAAATATATATACAATAATAATTATATGAATATATTTACCCGTTTTTTTCGTTTTATTTTCGTGTTATTAATTATATTTACATATATATATCTACAATTTTTTTATTTTTTTTTTATTATATTGTTTCTTATATTGATTTATGATTTTAAGACTTCTTTTTTTATTTTTTATTTGGGTAGATGATTTAATTTAATATGTTTTAATTATAAATACCTATCAGTTATTTATACAATTTATATACTTTTTTTTTTATATAATAAGTCTTTCATTTAAAAAATTCATATTTTTTTGGTTAATTAAAAGAATTGAAATAAAATAAAAAAAATGAAAAAAAAAAATGCCATTTTAATTAAATAATATATCTTTAATTATTAATATATGTATATTCTGTATATTTTTTTTTATTTATAGTTTGAATTTTCCAATTTTGTATATTGTATTTATTATATAGTTAATTTTCAACATAATGTGAATTTATTAAATTAATAATTAATTATATTTTTCTCTTAAATAAAAATTCAATTGATTTTTTTTTAAATTTTACATAATGCTAATAATGAATTTTCAAGAATTTAAAGATATTGATTATTTTGCATTTCAAAAATTAATTATAGAAAATTAATTATTAATAGAAGACTTACATAAAAAAAAACAAAATTTAATACCTATTATACTATATTTGTTCATTTCATATATTTATATTATGTTGTTGTTGTTGTTGTTGATGTTGTTCTTGTTGTTGTTGTGTAATTTTTGTTGTTTCGTTGGTATAAATATTTTCGTAATTCCATAATCTATACCACAGCCAGGACCAGTATAAAAATAAATACTTAATACTAACGATATGAGTTACTTTGTCGTCATCTTCGACTTCGTCATCATTATTATTATCATTATCATTATTATTATATTTTTTATTATTTATTATATAATTATTATTATCATTATTATTTATATTTATTTTTATTATTTCTAAATCTGTTAAATTTTTTAATCTCTTAATTATATTTAAATTAAATTTATCATTATTATTATTATTATTATAATAATTATTTATATTATCACTAATACTATTTATATTATTACGTCATGTTACACCCGATTCAATATGATCATGTTGTTGTCATTCATCCCATAAACATTGTTGTTTTTCTTTAACATAATACATATATTGATCACATTTACGGCATGTTTTAATACCACAACGATAATTTGTTGGATTTTGTCCAATACCATTTGATGATATTGGATCTATTTTACCTTTACAATATTTTAAACCACATGGATACCAACCAATACACATTTCTAATGTACATAAACATGATGTACGTAAACCAAGAATTTCACCACATCGTTTTAATGATGATGTGGTAGTTGTTGTAACAGCATTAGTATCATCAGGAAATTGTATTGTTGCTGCCTCTAAACTTGATATTGATGAACCTTTTTTATTTTTGTTTTTTTGTATTTGTTGTTTTGCGTTGGATGTTTGTTTGTATGTTTGTTTTTTGGAAAAAAACCAGCAAAAAAATAAAATAAATTATGTAGGAATATTTAAAAAAATTATTATAAATATTATAAAATTCCAAAAAAAAAACAATGGTTTCATATAATATTTATATATATATATGTATGTATATTTTATTTTTTTGCAATAGTCAATCCATATATTATAAAAGAGTAAAACAAAAACAGTGTTGACGTGTGCATCATATACCGTTATACATTAAAAATCATCATATATATAATCGTGTATATATATATCATCATAAAAGGATGTTTCAAGGAAAAAAAAAAAGAAAAACCAAAAAAAAAAGAGAAGAAAAAAATATATAATATATTATTAAAAAAAATTTACAGTAATTTTTACTTCTAAATATATAAATATGTATATAACTGTTATTATTCGTTATTCCCTAAATTCGACTAAAATGTCATATTACCAATAAATTTTTATTTTTTACTTTATTATTTCTAATACTTTTCTTTTTTTATTTTTTATTATTATTTTTTTTCACTTTAATTGCCTCCAAAAAACGTGTTATTTATTTTTACTAGTACTTTTTTGTTTTTTTATTTTTTCAGTTTTTTTTTTTTTTTGTATTTTTTTTTTTTACCTGGTAATTCTGCCCATGCTTTTAAATCAACATCTCGTACATACGTTGAATCAGCTGCCTCCGAGCATAATGAATATAAATGTCTTGTAATTGGCATCGATCTATTCAATTGTACCCATGCAGTCATCGTATAACTTTCTTTACCTTTATCATCTTCTGGTGTACGTATTGTACTTGGATTTTTTTGTCTTAATTTTGCCATAGCATCAGCAGATATAAAATCACCTTTCATGAATTTTGTCACGAAACACATAACTTGATATTGACTTTGACCACGTTCTTCTTCACCCAATACCAAAGCTTTAATAATTTTCACTTCCTATGAAATAAGAAAAAAAAAACAGAAAAAACAGAATATTAGAAGAATAAAAAAAAGTAAAATAAAATTAAAGTAAAAAAAAAAATAAAAAGTAAAAATTAATATAACAATAAAAATAAACAAAAAACAAAAGAAATAAAAAAAAACAACAAAAACAATATGAAAAATAAGAAAGTTAAATACAGAAAAGTCTGTTGATTCCTTAGGGTAGAATTAAGGAGTCTTACTTGAGCATATAAACGAATGAATGAAATGTTTAAATAACTGTAGATATATATGTATATATATATACAATATACTGTATATATATAAAGTTATATAATATACATATCTAATTTTAATATAAAAAAAAAATTATTTACAAACGATATTTTTTATATAGAAAATTGGGAATTGGGAAATAATTTTCCAATGTTTATATAATGTAGATATGTATATATATATATATATATTTACATTTATATATAATCAATTATATATGCATATATACAGTTTATATTTGATATTCTAAAAACAATACTAATATTTAACTATATATATATATACTTACATTACGAAAATCGATTAATTGTGTTATAAGTGTTCCGTCCGTTCTTTGAAATTCTAGTGTGATTAAGTCATCACTAACATTGGACGTTATTGTTTCCTGAATCACTTCACCACCCTATAAGTAAAAAAAAAAAATATTTAATAAAAGATCAATAATAATAATAATATGAAAAAAAAAATAAAATAAAATAATTTTCATTTCATTTTGTTTTTATACTTTTGACATATATTTACATTTTGAAGCATTTGTTACAAATACCATTTATATTTGCTTATGTAAAATAAAAAAAAAAAAATTATATATATATATATATGTAAATTGTACATGCATATTTTTGTTTTTTTATATAAAGAAGAAAAAATAAAAACCAAAAATTAACTTGATTTATATCAAAATAAAGAATTATATATATATATGTATACGTATAGTATTTATATTAAAAAAGCAAATTATTGATTCTATTTTATTTGATTCTGAAATTAACCTTGTATCAATTTTGATTTTTTTTTTTTGTTATTTGTTTGCCGAATTTTTGTAATCATAAATATTTATTTTTTATTTTTATTTTTTTTTTGTTTTTTTTTTTTTATTTTTTTTTTGACTATTGACATTCTTATTAAAACTCTATTACTGAAAGCCACGATATCATTTTAATTTAAAAATAAATGAAAAACTGACATAAGTTATATTTATTTTATATTTAATAAGAAAATTCTATTGAATTAAGTATATATTATATATATATATATATATATATATATATATATGTATTCAAATGAAAACAAAAGTATAATTATATATGTATATTTTTTTAGTAAATACAATAATTATTGAAAGAGAAAATGAAAATGAAAGAAAAACATAATTAAAGAGAATATTTTATTTTATTTATAAAATAATATTAGGCAGGTTTTAAGTTCTATAAAATTTTGCTTTTGTTTGTAGGTATTATGATTATATTCAGATGATTTATAATGGATTTTTTGATTAAAAATCCATTATAAATTATATTTATTAGAAATTATACCAATTTTAAATAAATTTTTAATATTTTAATAAATAACAAAAATAATTTAATTATATATAATAAGGGTTATTATTTATTATTATTTTGAAAATAATTTTTATATTAAAAACGTATAAACAATAAATATGGGTATATAACAATCTATCAAAATGGATTTTACAAAAATCCATTACTCCACATTACTATTACGCAAAAGATAATTTTTGGAAAAGTTTTGAATATTTACACTTTTCAAATGGTTTATTTTTAAGCGCTAATTCTTAAAGTGTTAGGCTAATAAGTCAGTCTATACCATTGGTACATATAGGAACAGGGGGTCATATTATATTCGTGTTATTAGAATTGATCTTAGTGAATTCCACATACAATTTGAACATGAGATAGTACAAGGCCTTACAACATGTAAAAATGTTTTCGATTTTCAATACATAAAATTATATTTTTGTTTATATTATAATATTTTGTATTTGAGTTATACGGTATACTATATCAGTGAGTTATATTTTGCGTTATTTATATTGTTATACAGGGTTGCGAAAAACGACCGACATGGTTTGAATGTTTAATAACTCTTTAAATTTATTTATATTTTTTATTTTTATTTCAGAATTTTGTGAAGAAAATTTGGGGAATTGGAAATGGAACAGTACACAACAGAACACCGATCAAAAATTACGAAAAGTTATGAAAAATATATAAAATCTAAGACGTTTCTACATGTCATTCAGGGTGGCGCAAAACGACCGATATGGTTTAAATATCTAAAAACTTTTTAAATTTATTTATATTTTTTATTTTTATTTGAAGAAAACTTGGGGAATTGGAAATGGAACAGTACACAACAGAACAGCGATCAAAATTACGAAAAGTTATGAAAAATGTACTGGTAAGAACACGAATGTGCGAAGCCGAAAATGTTCACCACTTGGGGGATATAATTTTTCTACTTAAGCTAAAAATATTCCCCATTAATATACTGTATAACGAAAAAATAATAATAAAAAAGTTATTAAACATTAAAACCATATTAGTCGTTTTGCGCCACCCTGTATTAATGTATTTTTTATTAAAGATATATGATTATTAGTAATTGATTAAGCCATTAATTTGAACCCAATGGCGAATGGTAGTTCTAAATTTGTTCTAAAATTCGAGTTGTTAGCTCAACTTCAGTTTTACAAATTCAGCACATTGTTTTAATAAAAATTATTACGAATGTAAGTAAAAAATTTTTGAAAAAAATTTTATATTACGTTTTTCCTGTAAAAGCGGCTTGTTTTATTCTTATATTATCGAAATATTATCGAAAATTTTGTCACTCATCTTTAAGAATTAATTTATTGTTAAATAAGTTCTAGTACTGCATATAATGCTAATTGTATACAAATATTTATATGAAAATCGATTTTAGTTATAATGTCATAGTGCTTTTATATTCACATTTGCTCTACCTCCTACATAAGTACCTATTACAACAACCTAATTAGCCACTCTTACTATTAAATAATCATTAGTAACAATTAGCAAAGTGTAAAAATAATAAAGAATTATATATATATTATGTATAAGTCCTTAATCCTTAAAAACAAAAACTTTTCATAAAATTTCTTTAAATACAATCATTTGTATATAGGTACTTAAATTTAATTTATACAAGTATTGTATGATTGATTGATGATTAAATAAAATTTTTTAATAAATAAGTAATTTTATTTTTTTTTTGTGTATTTAAAATCACCATTAGAATTTTCTAAATAAAATTTAGATAATTGATCTAAACATATTTATAACCACTATTACTTATTTATTTTTTAGGGTTCATTTTATATATATATATACATGAAATGAAAAAGTAATATATCATTATTTAAATAGAAAATTTTTGACAATTTTTATATAAATAATAAATTGTTTACGTTATTTTGTTGAACTTTAACACATTTTCATGTTTTTTATTTTCACATTCAACACACCATAAGTAATACACATATATATTATATATATATATATATATATATATATAACTAATTATACAATTAATTATTCATTTAAAACACACACAATATTACCAAAATAAAAAAAAAAAATTAAATGTCAAATTTTATTAACTGATTATATAATGAATGTTCCAGGAAATAACATACTATATAAATGATATAAAAAGTTTTAAACCTGTACGATTGTACCCTTATACTAATTGAATTTAGACATCCTTTATTTAGAAAATATAAAATATAATGATAATATATGTGATAATAAACGGTTCAGTGGTACTTTAGTGGTTATTTTTCAATAAATACCCATTAATTATACAATTCAATAATGAATTAATTTTTATTAACAATATATAGATAGAATAAAATAAAATAAAATGAATTTTCAAATTTAATTAAATAAAATGTAGTTAATTAAATTTTGTATATATACTAGTCAAAGAATTATCTACAAGTACCATTTGTTCAAATAATTAAATAACTTTTAATTAAATACAATATACACGTATATATATAAATTAAATTATACTGGATTCAATTATTTTTTTTTTATATAATAGACAGCCGGACATATTCTGAAAATTTATATAAATATTTTATTTTATTTGCGTTTTTTTAGTACATTTTAAAAAAATTTGGAAAATGTAGGTACATTAGTTTCACACTATCTGACAGTCTGACTCTGGATGCTTACAATAACTTCTAACATCGTTTGAAATAAAGCAATGGAATTTTAGAAAAATTAACTTGGTGGAGTAATGTTTTTCTATAGCTCCATCTGTTTCAGAATTACGGCCCCCAAAGTTCAGAAGGGCCCTACATTTTATAAGCTAGAAACTGAAAATTTTCAAAGGAGTTCAATTTTTTGAAATTAAAATGAATCATTTAAAAATTATTTATAATTCGGCTGAGGATTAAAAGCTGTAAAAATTGAAAATTTCCTATTTTTAAACACCTGTAACTTAAATGCCTATGTTCAAATTTTTACGAAGCAATATACAAATAAAAAGCTCTAACATTTTATTTTAATTTGTTCAAGGGGTTCCTAAAATAGAGGAATTTCCCTAAAATTTTAGAAAATATTTCTTCATTTTTCACATTTTTGCCTTTATAATGAAATTCTAGGGAAGTTCTAAGCTCCTTACCTAAAACTTACTATATCGAACATTAAATTAAAATTTTGAAAATACAATTCTTTTAAAAATCCTTAAAACTTTACAATCCTTATTTTTATTTCATTTAAATAAAACAAAAGTCAATATAAATAAGTAAACATAGGTAGAGATATCGAATAGAACAATATGCAATTAATGTTATTTGAACATATTGGCAAATTCTCATAATTGAAAAGATTACGCATTGTTGTTTTTTGTTCTTTGTTTTTTATAGTTAAACATTTATGGCAGGTCATAGTATTTAAATGTATGTACATATGTATACACAATTGAAAAAAAAAATGTAGATACATCGATATCCTTGATTCCTTTAGGAATTGATTGTTAACATATAAATAAAAAAAAATGTTTTAATGCATTGATCTGGTAAACATAAAATATAAATGTATGTAGTTTTTTCCTATCAAAATTAAAATAAAAATAAAAAAATGGAAAAAATATAAAAGACAAAAACCATTTAAATAAAAAATAAAAAATAAGTAAAATAAAATTGAATAGATGATTTATCCATTATATATCAAAATTTATATACTATTTAAATTAAATTTACGGAAATAATGGCAATATTTACCAATCATAAAATGCTGACAAAGTTCAATTAAATTTATAAACATAAATGGTATTTTTTATATAGTTATTTAAGGTTTTTGTTTTTAAATCCAATTATTATAAGGCTTTAGAAATAATAATGCAGGTATTTCTGCAGGTGATCTAGGACATGTACACATAATTTGAACTATTTTATACTGAATTCATTACCTAATTCTAGCTAATTCTAAAATCTTTACAATAACTGATGCCAAAGATATTATAAGTATAAATGTCTATTGGATTAAAAAAACCTTGAAATTAATTTAGCATAGATTTGTAAGCCGAGAGAATTTAAGTGACAAAAATACGTCACACAACATTAAAAGTAAATTAGACATGATAGTAAAGTAAATATAAAACGAGTCAGAACAGAATCAAAATTTTTAGTCAAGTAAGTAATTTTTCCATTAATATACAGTTATTTAAATTAAATACCCCAATTATTGGATATTATATTTAATGATTTTTAATGAAAAGCTAAATCTCAACTATACAATAAAAGAACTGAATCTGACCGATAGCTCAGTGAAAAAGTGGCAGCTTTCCAATCGAAAAGTCTCCGGTATCCTGGTCGGATCATATCTAAGAAAAAAAATATAGTGTATATTAAAATAATTTAATAAGAAGTCCAAATTATCAGGCAATATTTACTATTGTTTGGTACTACAAACAAAAAAATATCTGATATTACCTCTGTAGAACAATACCAATCTACCACTAGAGAAGCTAAATTTATTTTTTCAGAAGTCGACTAAAAAACTAGAGGAATCTATTTCCATCCATTATGTTCTCAAAAGTTTCCAAATTGTAAAACCGCAAAAGATCGTACAATTAGAGCAAATTCAAAATGGATCTAAACAACTAATTAAGAATTTTTATGTTCGAACACTAATATTCCAACCTCATCTATTTCACTTCATCCTATAACTTGAATATTAGAAGTTTAAAACTACTTTCACTACAAAGAAACATATTTCTATAAATTCTGAATTTCGAATAAAAATTGAAAAATATCAATTCCTTTACACTTTATAAAACCGTATATGTTTCATCAAAATTAATACCATTTCGTTTTTCCTATGGTTGTTTTCTAATGCATCTTGTTTCCTTTCTATGTATCGCCTTGGGATAAATACAATCATTGATTGTATCTAACTTTTAAATATTTAATTTTTCCTCTATAATCCTTCCAAAATATTTTTTGAATAAATTTTTGTACTCTGAAAACAACTATATACCCTAAGGTTGTCAATGTTAACTATACAAAATTAATTTTTATTTTTTTTTGTTTTTATAATTTTTTCGTCAAATTTATTGACATTCTGATAGCAACATTTTTCGTTTATTTAAAAAACAAAAAGACAAAAAAGCAAAAAAAAATAAATAAAAACAAAGTACCCAATCAAACACGAAAACTCTTTAAAATTGCTCCACTTTTCCGATTACTCATTTTGAATAATAAATAAGAATAAAATTAAATTTAAAAAAAAATAATAAAATAATACAAAATTATTTTCAATTTTTAAAAAAATCCTCATCCACATTTTTCTAAAAAAAAAAAACAATTCATTTAAACTTTCAATAAATCATTTAGAGTCCAATTAAGCTAAATGAATTTTCAAAAAAAAAATTTTTCAAAATCTTTTTAATCCACCCTTCTGAAATATTCTATGGATTATTGACATACAAAATTAATTACACTAATTTTCGAACTATTTTTCAAGGATCTTCGTATTAAAAATTCTATAAGAATTTTTTTTTTTTTAATATAGAAAAATAAAAATAAAATCAGAATAAAAAAGAAAAAAATTATATTAAGTAAAGAATAACACAAAATGGAGAAAAATTACAATATTAAAACAAAAAAAAAAAAAAAAATAAAATAAAATGGAGATGAAAATTAAAAACAAAAAGCAAAAAATTAGAAAAAAAAATATATAATTTGATAAATAAACGTAATTTTTCCTCTTGTCAATATCTAATCGAAAAACTTTAAAAGTACTAAATCTTCCCTTTCTTTTCCTTTTTCTCTACTTCTCTCCCTCTCTCTTTCTCTCTCTCTCAGTTTTGCTGTCAAATAAATATTCGCACAGGTGTCAATATCTCTAGAAGATCACGTACTCATCAAGATTTAGTTTGAATTTTATATATATATACATATTACATATATATATATATATATATATATATATATATTTTATATTATATTTTGTTTTTATATAATTTGAAAAACAATCCTTTTCCAAATCAAAAATTTCTATATGTAAAATATATTTTTTTAGTCATTAAAAAGTGTTTAGGACAAGGTGTTATCTTGTCAGCCGCCGGCTGATTGATATATAAAAAATAAAAAACTTATACAAGTCATGCAACTGACATTTGATTTTATTCGAGAATCGAGACTTGTCAATCCTTTCTTATAATGACTTTCAAGGATTATCATGTAAAAATGCTGGTACAAATTCAAGTTTATATTTCGTTTGATAATATTACAAGATTAGTTCATTTGTTTTCTAATTTTGTAACCCCTATTCATTTATTTTAAATGGTATTACATTAAAATAAATTATCAGGTAATTAAGTAAAAAAAAAAAAAAAAAATACAAAATTTCATTTAATATTATTATACAACCATTATGTTCCATTTAGTTCCATTTGGTATATTATAAATAATTGTCCATTAATGAATCGAATAAATATTAAAGGTTTATGGAATTTTACCTTATTATCTCGTAATTTTATATAATATTATATATTTTTTTTTAATTAAATTTAATGGATATTTTAGATACTATTTTCTAATTAGATACAAAAAAAACAACAAATAAAATAAATTAAAACAATTTATTTGAAAGACTTTGAAAAATATATTTAAAATAGGTATAAGGTATATTAAAGTTTAAAATATAAATTAAATTAGACATTTTATAATAATAATTAACAAAAAAATTTAATAAAATGTTAAACACCCTATAAAATATTGTAAGACTGTTTTAATATAAAACTGTTATTTTTTTGTTTGTTTTTGTTTTCTCTCACCTTTACAAATATTTTTTTAATTAAATTAAAAAAAAAAAAGAAATGAAAACAAACTGAAAACTGAAAATAAAACAAAACTCTTAAAAAACAAACAAATTTTCATTCCTTCGCTTGTTAAATTTTCGTTAATCAAACTTTTAATCTTGAAAAAAAAATAACCAAAAAGTTTTTCTTTAACACTATATAACAGCTAATTTGAACTCGTCGAAATTTTGATAATGGTGTACCATTACAGAACACAAAATTATTTTTTACTTTATGTTTTTTTTTTAGAAAATATATAGGTATATATGAAAATGACGGTGCGACGCAAGAATCAGTGAAGAGACGACGATTTTTGTACGACGACAACATCGACACAACAACAACAACAACAAAAAATATAAAACAACGACAAACAACGAAGAAATTGCGGTGATGGAAATGATTTTAGCGGCATTGGTGATGATGATTATAAATATATATAGAAGAAGTATTTTTGTAGTAATGGTAGTTTTTTTTTTTAATATACATATAGAGTTTTTGAAAGTGATGGAGGTAAAATGGTAAAATGGTAAAAATAAAAAATAAAAATTAAAAAATAATGAAGAAAAAAAAAATAATAAAAAATAAAATGAAACACAAATGAAACAAAAACAAAACTAAAATGAAACGAAACGACACAAAAAAAAAAAAAAGGAACGTGGAAAAACGATAGTATCAGGTTGTTACGACGAATGATGGTGTAAACATACGTATATACTTAACAAAATGAAGGAGCATTAAAGCGGAAATAAGTGGGTGATAGCTGGAAGTGCGATTAAAAAATTGTTGAAGAGAAAAGTATAAGAAAAACAAAAACAAAAATTAAAAAAAAAAAAGTTTAAAAAAAAAAGGACATGAAAGCAAAACAGTGTTTTTTAAACAAAAATTGTAACGAAGAGTTAAAAAGTTAAAAAACAACATTTTCTCGTTTTACATTTTGCTTACAGTTTTTTTTTTTTTGTTTTTTTTTTTTTTAACTAAAAGAAAATGGAAAATGAATGAATGAGAGAGAAAAATGGGCAGAAAATAATAAAAATAAATCCGTGTGAAATGTAAATAAGTAAAGTAATAAAGTATCATTGGGAGAAAAAAAATACAAAAAATTATCCAGAATAAATTTTTTTTTTTTTTATTTTCTTATTCGTTGGGTTCAAAAATTGAAATGAAAGCCATTCTTTTTCATCGTCATCACATTCATTTTTTTTTTTTTTTTGCAATTGATTTAAAAGGTAGTGTAAAATTGAAAGTTCGTTTAAGATTTATTTGTTAACAAAAAAATTACAAAGCTTTTTTACAGCTCTTGCTGGAAAGTATTTTCTGTTCGGAGCCCAAAATGGTACCCAATCCATAAAAATTTTGTAGAAGGTCTGCGTAAGTAAACTTTTTCGTACAAAACAATAACTAAGATAAATTGCATACTTTTAGGTTGAATTTTTTTTTAGTATGAATTGAAACATGCATGGCAAAAGCAATTAAAACGGGTTTTTATATTTTTAATTTAAAACAAAGCTTTGGATTAACAAACACTTTGGATTAGACAGCATATAATTGCAATACTTTTGGGTTCCAAATTTGGTTCTGAATAATTAAAAAAAAAAATTATGCGTGAAAACATACAAAAACTTTAAATTCTCACAATATTAAGAAGTTCATGATATTATTGTATTGAAATATGTTAGAAATCTCAAAACAAATTCATGTCTTTGAATATGATGTGTTGAAAAGTTGCGCCATTGTAAGACAAACCAATGTTCTTTGGAAAAACTCTAGTGTCAATTATTCTATCATTACTGTATTTTGATTTCTTAAAATAATTTTTCAACTTTAAATAAGCATATTGATTAATTAAAATAATTATAAAAATAGTTTTAAGATACAAATTTAAAAAAGATTATAAAATTAAAAGATAAATTATTATCAGCCCACAATGGCCCAGGCAGCCGAGGGCTTTACTAATATTGCGTAGTTCATTGTTATGCGTAATATTCGAATAAAAAATAAATAACTTTTCATTATTTATTATCATTATTATAAAAATTTTATTATGGAATATAAACAACTTTTAACTTCATCTCAAAATCTAATTCAACTTTAGATAAATGTTGTTAAACCACCCCTATGATTTTTAAAACTATTTTCAATCTGATTTTTTTTTTTTTTTAATTTACAATGATATTTTGTAAAGTACTTACAAGTATTTATTATAGTTATAAGTTATAATTTATAAGATAAATAGCAAAGTTTTATTTATATATACTTGTCAAAATGTAAAACATATTTTATTGTATAAATTAAATACTCATTAAAATTTCAAGTTCATATTTCAAAAAACAAAAACTATTACTCATGAATATATTTATTCTATACAAGAGGAACACCTCTATACATCCTACATCCCACATCTAAATGTATATATATACATTTTCACACCAGAATCTTCTTTATATTTCTAAAAATTTCTATAAATTCTGGTATCTTTCACCAAGTTTTCACTATTCCTTTCTTATGAAAAATTTCTATTCCTTTACATATTATGTATTTCTTTCTATATAGTTCTTTTTTAATTTGTATTTCTTTGTTTTATTAAAAAATATATAAAACTCGTATATATATGTATTTAATTAAAAGAATTTTATATAACTGTTTTGTTTTTAATTCTTTCTATTAAAATTAAAAATTTAAATTAATTTTTAATAATTTTCAAATTACAACAATTTTGAATTAATTTCAAAAGTTTTCTCATTCACTTTTTCTTTAAATACATATATGTACCTACAATTATATAAACTGTATATATATATATGTATATAAATAAATTTTAAAAAGTAATAAAGATTCTTAAAAATCCCACACATCCTACATATTATAATGAAATTAAATATATATATATATAAAAGAAATATAAAACCAGAAAAATATGAAATATAATCCTATAATACATTAAAAATTTAAAATAGTACATAAAAACAAAAAAAAAAAACAAAATAAAAACAAAAAAAAAAAAAGGATATAAGTGTTATTATAAACAAAAATTTTATACTGATTCATTGTTTTTTATTTTGTTTTTTGTTTTTTTCCTAACTTATTCATCCCTTTTACACAAGTTTTTTTGAAAAATTATGAATAAATTCTATAAGAGAAGTTAAGGAAAAATTCATAAGAAAAACTTTTTTTTTTTTTTTGAAAAATATTTTGATATATACATATATATATATATATATACTTGAAATGATTTTTAGAAAAATCTTTTAACTACATATATCATACATATTATAAGTGTATCATAATAATATACTATAAATACTTGTATATTTTGTAGAAGATTGAAAGTAATATTAAACCACAAATAATGTTTAAAAATATGCCACTAAATAAATGTCATGATTTCTATTTAATGTCTGTCAAGGCGTCCAAAAACAATTCTATATATACATATATATATGAATATGAATATGAAATATATTTTTGAAAGTTTATAGCATCAGTTAAAAAATAAAAAAAAAAACAAAGAAAAGTTTAATATGATATCATATGTCTGTTATGAATAAATTAAAAGTGTATGATTCATATTTCATTAACATAACTATATATATACATATATATATTTATATATACTGTGGTTAAATATACAATGGTTAAATACACTTAGTCATATAAATATGAATATATTAAGTATAAATTATATTTTATAAGAAGAGGCTTTTGTGTATAAATTTTAGATGTACTAATACATATCTTAATATAGGACAGGGTAATTTAAAGTTTTTTTTTTTTTTTTTCATTTTATACTTTTTTTTTACTCAAATTTTTTTTTTCGTTTCATTTCTTTTGAAAGAAATAAAAAAAAAAAAAAATTAAAAAGGAAAAATACAAAAAAAAGGTCGCTCTTCCTATTCAAAACTTTGACATTTTTAATTTTAGAAATTCTTGTACAAAAAAAAAATCGTAAAAATGTTTTTAATTAATTTTTTACCATCATCTTATAATGTCTACGAAATATGATTTGAAAAGATTTAAAAAAAATATATATATTTTCTGTTTATTTACTGTTTTTTTTTTTTTTTTTTTAATAAAATTTTTTTTTTATTTTTAAAATATAAAAATTGTTTCTTTTCTTATACTTTTGTATAATTTTTTTTGTATTTCTTTTGCTTTTCTTTATAGTATTAAAAAAAAAAAAAAAAAGTTATGAGATGGAAGTTGACATGATTTTTGATCAACAAGATAAATAGCCAACTTTTATTTTTTAATATTCTAACTTTTATACAAAAATAATAAAAAAAAAAAAATAAAAAAAAAAAATTGAATGAATGAAAGAAAGATTTTAGAGTAAAAAGGAATACTTGAAAAAATAAATGTTGGGATTTTTGCAACAGCTTTACAGGATAATACTTAACTGTTCTCTATATAAATTTTCTATTTTTTTATATTATTTAATTTTTATTTTATTTTATTATTATTTTATTTTTTTGTCTTTTGTCTCATATACTTTTTTTCTCTTTTTAAACTAAGTATAGTTTTCATATTTTTTTTTTTTTTTTTCCTTTATATTATTTAAACATCATGTAAGTGTTACAAACATGAATTCTATTATTTCTTATTGTATTATCTAATGGGTCCTTGTCTTAGTAACATTACACCAAGAATAAAAAAAATAGGAATAAAAATAAAAAAAAAAAATGTAAAATAGAATAAAAAAAACAAAAAAAAAATACATATAGAAAGGCAAAAAAAAAAAACTGAAGAAAAATATAAAGTTATGCAGCAATTTATCTTCAAAAAAAAAAAATAACAACAACAACTGCAAAAATAATAAAATAACAAAAAAAACACGAAATATAATAATACAATATACTACAAAAGGAAAGAATAAAATAAAATAGAGGAAGAAATAAAAAATAAAATAAAAAAAAAACATAAGAAAAATCATAAAAATTTTTTAGAGTAGAAAAGAAATAAAATAAAATAAAAAAAACAACAACAACGACAAAATAAAAAAAGAGATAAATAGAAAAAGCAACATAACAAATAAAGAACACAATAAATTAAAACTTAAGTAAACATCCCTTACAATCCTTGTGTGTAATAATATTTCTAAACACACATAAAAATGTGTGATATGTGTTTGATCATGTGGGAAAAAATATACAACATATACATATATATTATTTATTATATGTGTATACATTATGGACGGGAGGCATAATCATATTTACACTCTATGACACATTAATAAAAAAAAAAAAAAAATTGTAATATATATAAAATATGTGATATGATAAAATATGAATTATCTTGTTTTATTTATTTAATTATTTTAATATTTACAATTCACATAGGGATTCACATATATACAAAATATTATTAAAAATCATCAGTTAATACTTTATATAGTCCGATTTTTTGGTACTGAATATAAACAATTTATTATTAATTTATATAAGTACATAATATATTATTTATTTTATTTAAGTAATATTTTCTTTTATCCAAATTATTTTTTATTAGGGCACATATATTTGGGAGCATAAGGTCTACCTTAGGGGATAATAATAATTTTTTTCACTAATCGTCCTTTTTTATAAATTATAAAGAAATTTATGTAAGGTAGATAAATTGCATACTTTTAGGATAAAATTTTTTTTTTTGGTAGTAGATATGAATTGAAAGATGAGTGGGAAACGGGTTAAAACGGGTTTTTAAATTATAATATGTATTAAAAAATATGTCAAAAAATAAAACATCAAATTTGGTTTTTCATGAACATATGGTTTTTTTTTAACCTTAACCTAAAATTTTGCCTTAAAATAAAAGGATCGTCAACAATTTTTTGTTTTTGATTGTTTTTATTCTAACAAGTTTCTTAAGACCTTTTTCTTTTAAATTTGATGTTTATTTTTTTAAGAAAATTACCTTGTTTATTTAAGACTACTTACTTAAGACTACTTATTGTTTTTTTTGTGTTTTGTATGTATGTTTTTTTAAAAAACAAAAAAAGGGTTTACACTAATAAAAAAAAAAAAACTATATACTTATTATAGTTATGTACTTTGTTTTATAATATTAAAGTAAGAAACATATATACATATACGTATATAAATAAATCAACAAGTGGTCTTATACATAATTTATTTTAGAGAAAACATGATACACATTTTATATGTTTCTCAAAAACAAAATTTTTAACGAATCTTAAATTTAAAAAACAATATTATTACCTTAAAAAAATTATTAAATGATTTTTGAAAAATAAAATGGTCATGATGATAATAATTGAAGTATGATATTATTAAAAGAAATTTAGAAATAAAATTTATCCAAAATATAAAATAAAGAAGTAGTATTAATATTAAAATTTCAGCTATTGAAAAATTGAAAAATAAATTTTTGAATTAATTAGAAGGAATATTAAAACACTATATGACCGGTAGTTCAATGGTTAAGTGGCCGCTTTTCAATCGAAAAGTTTCGGGTTCAAATCCTGGTCGGATGTTAATTTAAAAAAAAAAGATAGGCAAAGGATTAATATTACCATGCAATATTTATTATTGTCTGGAAATACAGACAAATAAATAAATAATTAAAGCACTGTACAAAAATTCATAATTAGATACTAGAAACTGCACTTATGAATTTTGATTTATTCCACATATGCAAATTTAAAAAAGATATATAATCTGAAGCTGAAGAACTGATAAATAATAAAATTTTTATAAAAAAATCAAATCATACAGACGAATAACAGATGGAACCGTTTATAAAACCAAGGGATTTTAACAAGTATTTAGTGGACCTGTATTAATGATATATGAGAAATGTAATCAATACTTCGTTTAAAGTTGAGACGAGATTTTAAAAAGCATATTATTTTTAAATGTTTAAAGTATTGGAGAATTGTAACAATTTTTGCAATCAATATTTTGTAACAAACACTACATACAACAAACCATCAAATTTTTTTTAGCTTAATTTTCAGAATTTTCGTGCTAAATTGTGCTAAATTGCGCTAAATTACGCTAAAAAGGAAATAAAACATAATGTAATTGGAAATACTCACTATAGGGGGATAATAATAATTTTTTCACTAATCGTCCTTTTTTTTTTTTTAACTAAACTTTTATTTTGTTATTTGCTTACATTCTTATTATAACTTAACCTACAAAAATAGTTAACAAAAAACTAATCGTCCTTTTTCATAAATTATAAAAAATTTATTGTAAGGTAAATTGCATACTTTTAGGATAACACTCAACAAGCTTTATGCTTTAACATTAATAACTTTTTAAAATGTTTTCATTCATGTGTCATTGAGTGTATTTAAATATACATATACATATAGTTATATGTATTTAAAAGATTTATAATATTTTATACAAAATATTTTATAACATATATATATATCTAAATATTTTTAATATAATAAAAATATAAACATATGTATGGTTAAATAAAAAAAAAAAAACAAAACAAAACAAAGGAATAGAAGACAATAATAACAACTACAACAAAATATTAACAAAAAAAAAAAGAAAATCATAATATCATAAAACAATAAAACAATAGAATAAAAAGTACAATGACATGTGTATATTAAAATATCTTTTAATAACAATTTAGTCTATTTAGCCTCATCTATCTAGACAAGACAAATAGAAAAAATTGTTTTTGTTTTTTTGTTAGAATGAGTTGAAATTAATCTAATATTTACTAGAGGCATTACAGAAATTCTAAGAAAATTGTTTTATTTTTTTTATATTTTATTTTTATTTAATTTTGAATTTATTATTTTTTATATTTTGAATTTTTTTGGAATTTTCGTGAAAATTTTTTGGATACTATTAAATTTGTTGTTTTTCGTTTTTTTTGTTTGTAGATCAAGGACGTAAAAATATAAAATGAATTATCTAAAAATGGAAAAATGGGAAAAGAGACAGAAAATTAAATAAAAAAAAACAACAAATATAGTGGGAGAAGTAGAAAATAAAAAATGAATTAAAAAAATATTATAGTTGACTGGAAGGAACAATTTAGTGTACACATATACTCTGTACCTGAAGTACAAAAGACAAAATGAATTTACCAATGAAAAAAAACCAATCTGTACTTGTATATATGTACCTGTATATATATATATATATATATATACAAATTAATTTTACAAAAAGCTAGAAAATGAAATGTATATATATATATGAAATACACTTTACAATAAAATACATTTATACTAAATAAGAAATGTAAATAAAAAAAAATAAATCTAGATTTTTAAATTGATCTGGATAAAAGAAGCTTTGTTGGCTTTTAGATTTATAGTTAAAAAAAATGTACAAATAAAAAAAAAAAACATAGGATTGATTTAAATTAGATTGGATTTTTTTTTTATATATAAAGTACAAGGATATGTATGTAATAACAATATAACATAAATCTAGTTTAAAGTATTAAACTTAAAAAATATATATGAAATTTTTACAATATACACATATAACAATAAATTCTAATTTCATTTTAAATAAAAACGTATTTTTTTTTTTGTATTTATTTTATTTTTGGTTAATCCTTTGAGTTTCAATTGTGTATTTGTGAATATAAATTAGAAAATTTAAAAAAAAAAATAAATAAAAATCTTTCTATATTTCTATTTATTTTTAATTTTTTCTATTTTTAAAACATTTTCTAAATATTTTGAAAAACATGTGTGTCTATATAATATAGTTTCATTTGGTCTGTTCGTATGTTTACGAAATTTTTTAATTACGAGTATACGAATTTTAATTACTATTCTATAGACTCTCAAAGTACGGAAAAGCCTTATTTTTAAATTTGATAATAAAAATTCTGTAAGAATATTTTCAATCTAAAAACACCAAACAATAGTTAGTTGTTTTTATAAGCTACGAAACACAAATGTATAGGGTTGCCAAACGGTAGTACATAAATTTACCGTTAGGTAAAACTAAATTTTTGCAAAATTAACGACGCTTTATATCTTCCAAACGGTTTAAGTATGAATTTTAAAGAGAATTTATAGATATTAAAAAATTAATATGAGTCTTTAAAAGAAACTTTTTAGTAAAATTGGAAAATTCTAATTTTTAAGCACCTGAAAACTAGAATACCTTTCTAAATTTTTTTTTTAATATGCAAAAATGATGCAATGTGTCTCTTGATTTTTTTTTTGTAATTTTTTCTTATATTATAAATTTTTAACAAAAGTTCTAAAACATTATTCTGAACTTCAATATACTCATACAGTCTCTTACTTCATACAATATGATAATGGATTGTGAAGCATACCTTTCCTTAAAATATATGATACTTATAAACAAAATAAATTATATGACCGATAGCTCAGTGGTAAAGTGGTGGCTTTTCAATCGAAAATTCTCGGATTCAAATCCCGGTCGGATCATAATCTAATACAAAAATATAGTGTATATTACAATAATTTAATAATAAGTCCAAATGTCAAATCGGCAAAGCATTAATATTATCAGGTAAATATTTACTATTGTTTGGTACTACAAATAAATAAATAAATACAAGTAAATAATATTACAAACTTATAAAATTAATAAATTATATAATATGACAAAGTTTTTTATGGAACTTTGTTTAATTTTGAAAATATGCTTTTTTAAAAATCCTTGTTTTTTTTCAATTACTTGTTTTTTCTAGATATTTTATTTATAAAATGACAGAAACATACAAATTAAAAAAAACAAATCTAAATCGAATATTTAGTGTTGCATACTTATACGTATCAAACAAAATGAATATATAGAACTATATAAAACTACGTATAAGTATATGTGTTAATGCAAGTTGAAAGCTTAAAAAAGAAAAACAGTCTAAAAATAAAAACAACAACAACAATAACAAAATAAAAAAAAGTCTATATTGGTAGGTAATATAAAATGTCGGTTGTGTCAATTTTAATTAATCCATTTCGTACGTTTTATAGTTGACAAATGAAAAAATACAAAAACAAAAAACAAATATTCTTTCTTTCTCTTTAATCTTTTTGTTTTTTGCATGAGTATTAAAAAGTTTTTTTATAATTTTTGTTTTGTTTTTTTTTTTTGGATTTTATTTTAAAGAGCATTTCTAATTTTAAATTAATATACAATATATACATATATATATATAGGTACCCATGTCATAGACAGTGTTGTAATAATCACATCTTTTTCTAAAACAGTAAAAGTAATCAACTGAGAGAGGGAATATACTCGTATATATAGATTTATATATATATTTTTCATTTGTATAAACAGAAATAGGAGTAGGCACAGGAGGAGGTGATGACAAGAGAAGAAGGCAGATTAAAATATTTTTTTTTGTTTTTTTTTTTTAAATTGATTATTAATCAAAAACAGAATCTTTGTTACTTAATACTTAACTGTTCTCTTATTATTTTAATAATACATGCATACTTATATATAAAAATTTTATAACCATTAATGCTTGACATGTTCATTATAATGAGAATTAAATGGGATTTTAATGTAACATTAAAGGGATGGTTGTTATACATATATTATAAATTTATGTATATTTTTCTACTTCTTCTTGTTTTTTTTTCGTTTTGTTTTTACAAGATATTTAACATTTATGATTTAAGTAAAAGTTACTAAGTATATATTATATTATATATTTTTTTTAGTTTAAAGAGTGACATTATAAAAGCTTAAAATGACATTTAAAATAAAGTCATTGTTTATAATATTATATTAAATGTGACTTAAATATATTATAAATGAATTTTACATGCCGTCATAAATATATAATACATTTATATCACTTAACAATCAAATACGTAAATATACTCTTTTCACATGAACTTGGTCCTTTTTCAAATAAAATTTGTCTTTCAAATAAATTTGTTTTTTTTTTTTTTTAAATACAAAAAGCTCTAAATATGTAAATTAAATTTGATTCTTTTAATCAACCCCGTTCCGTTTCTTTGGATTCAGTTCTTGGAACATCTTAATGTATTTAAAAACATGTACTCATCAATTTTATAGTAGAACTTAAATATAGTAAAACAAATCCGACTTTTAAGTCAGTCCTACACAAAAGTCATTAAAAATTTAGGTGTTATTTTTTGAAACTTAACTTGTTTTTCCCCCTTTTTTAGTTTCAATTACAGAATTTTGAGAATTTGGGTTTTCAAATCATGTTTTCAGGGTCCCAAGAAACTGGGCTTTTTTTCTAAAAAAGAAGTACCAAATTGATTTGAAAAAAAGCCCAATTTCATTCGAAACTTTCTGATTAATTTAATTTAAAAAAGGCCCGAAATTGATTTAAAAAGAGGCCAAATTTCATTTAAAAAAGGACTAAATTCATGTGAAAAGAGTATATATATATATATTTATAATAGAAAAATAAAAGTAAGTAAATATATGATATTCATGGTATTAAACGATATACTACATATTCAAAAATTTTCCTTCATTTCAATTTGGTTTTGTTTATTTTGTTTTTTTTTATTTAGTTTGAAAATGAACTGAGACGACATTGTAAAATATATATATATATATATATATATATATTCGAAAAAAAAAAAAAAAAATTGATTCATCAAATTTTCATGGAAATTCTATACTGCAAACTTTTCAAATTTTCTTTGTTTTTTTTTTTTTCTATTATTCAGGGTTTCGTTTACATAGAAACCCATATATATAGGTATATATGTATATATTCAACGTTATATATATTGAATATAACAAAATCATTTATTAGAGATTGAATTTATTGTTGTAACATACATAATATATAGAGACATTGCATACAGTTTAAATCGTATTAAAATACGATTTCAATTTTTTTTTTTAGTATATGATGTACAATGTATTATATATATATATATACTAGACTAAAACTCAAACTCAATCTCAATATTATATATACTGAATGGTGATGAGTTAAATTGAAATGAAAATGAAAAATAACAGTATTCTATACATACACATATAAATATATATACTTGTTCATATCATATTATTGTAATTGAATAGATTTCAAGTGTCATTTCCACTTTACAGTTTAAGTTTTTTTCAAGATGATTTTCGTAGGAGATTTATAAAAATTATAAAAAAAAATAGAAACTAGATGAAAAATATACAAAAACAGTTTAGAAAAAATTGAAAAAACCTCTTGAAAGGTAAAATTGTAATTTTTTTCTAGAAAAAAAAAAAAAATGAAACAAAATTCAATTCCCTTGTACAAACTAAAGAAAAAAACAATTTCTTTTTTAACTATTTTTCATTTCTTTTAACTATACACATAACTACTATGAGTATATATTGAATGCAAGTTGTATGTGCTCTTTCAAAATCTAAATTTAATATTGCTAAAAGGTATGTAATTTCGTTTTTTAAAACAAATTGAAAAATAAAAAGAAAAATAAAAAAAAAAAAAAAAAACTTTTGAAAAAATTTTGTCATAAAGTTTCTGAAAAAAAAACAAAAATAAAAACAAAAAAAAATAATTTTCTAAAAGTTAACAAAAACAACAAAATGAAAAGAAAAATATTAAGATTTTTAAATAAGAAGTTCAATAAAAATTCGTAATTCTTTTAAAAAGAAAAAAAAAAAACTCAAAACTCCTGTAAAATACTTAACCATAAAATCACTTTTATTTTTGCTTTTTTTTTATTTTTTTGGTTTTGCCCTTCCATTCAAAAAAAAAAGTTATATTTTATTTTCAATTAGTAAACTTTAGGTGAAAAGTAATTTTGAGACTAATTTTAAGTAAATTTTTTAACAGGCCCTTATAAAACACTTCAATTATTCCTTTTTTTTTGTTTTTTTTTTTTTTGAATTGTATTTTTCAATACTTTAGGCGAAAAAGACTAAATTAATGCTATAGAACTCTTACAAAAGAAAACTTTCATGTTTTGTTAATTTACATGCATTCACATATATGTATGTTTGGGGAAAATGGTATCTTTCAATTTGAATTAGTTATTTTTCAGTTAAGTTAAAAGTTTGTTTAGTTTTTTTTTTTCCATTTTGTTTAATAATTTACAATTTTATTTCATTTTGATTAGACCTTAAATTTTGACCCATATCATGTCACGTATCTACTTAAGTAAAATGACAAAAGAAAAAAAAAACATACAGATACACCTTTTGTACTACAAAGACAAGAAATGATGGTAAGAAATAATGCCCTCATGGAAATATGATTGAATATTCTTTTGATATGGAAATGAAAAATCGAAAACGAATTAAAATACAGATGCAAAAAAAACATCCTGTAATCGAACCATTTCATAGTCGTGTCATGGATCAATTGGTTTGCAAATATTGGTGCTATAACTTTTAAAGCATAATTTGATTTTTAAGAAAAGTATGAAAAACATTTGAGAATGTATTTAAAGTAAAGTGTTATTAAAAAAAAGTCGTATTTCGATAGAATTATACCAGCACATACTATATAGTTCACCGTTTGATATTCTATTTGGCCAAAAATGAGTTTAAAGTTTTCAAAGACAAAAATTTAAAAAAAAAAACTTGGTTTTACATTGAAATTATGAAATTTTTGAAGTGATCACGAATTAAAGCTAGAATTGGGGGCTATTTATTCGAAGGCATTTATTTATGAACACCTATTGCTTATTAGGGGATCTGTTGGTGGTTCGCCAGATTTCACTTTCATATTGCAGAACTGATTTAATACAGGCGTTGAAAATTCTTTAGCTTATTTCATTAGATCTGAGAGGGTTTACTCATATTTCTCAATTTTTCAAATACCATTCTTGCTTTGCCTAATCTGTCATTAATATCTTTTGATGGTTCCCCACATCTGTGACTATGATGCTGTCTAGGTATTCGAAACTTTTTACATTTTGAATTGGTGTATAATTTATTTCTAGGCCTCTTTGGTTTTTCGTATTGCATCTCGTTCTTTTTGTTTAATATTTATTTGCAGACCTACTTCTCTTACTTATTTATGACATTTTAATTACTACCATGTCCATTAATTGCTTTCCTCATAATTTCGTCAATATCAATATTGAATAGAATAGGTGAGACTCTACATCCTTGTCTTACTCGATTTATGAAATTGAAGGATGTACTTAGATTTGTTTTATGTAGAATTTATATAACCTTGATTATGCTATTTATTTTTTCCGGGATGCTTTTTATCCGTAAGGGTTTTTTAATTGCCAGATATAATGGTGAGTTGCATTCGTTTAACTGTTCTACTGTAATCCTAATTGTATTACAATGTTCTATCATACATGATTAATGCTAGAACTTTATTAACTGAATTAAGTAGTGTTATACCTCTCCATTTACTAGACAATATACAGTCACTCTTCTTAGGAATTTTTATTGTAAATCCTTTCTTTCATTCCTGGCTTATATTTTCATTTGCCTAGATTTTAGATAAAATTGGTTGTAATGATCTTGCGCTTTAAAGAAAGTCGATCTTTAGGATTTTAGAATACAGCATTTCTCAAGAAATGTTTTTTCATTTTTATAACTCACAGAAGAATTTCGTAAAATTTTCTATAAGTGATAAAAATTAATCAAAGTCGATCAGGAGTTTGTCTAGCTAGGCAATCAACAATGCAATACTACAAGTTTACAGATGAGTCTAGTAGTATTAGAGGACGAAATATTCCCTAAAAACTTTATAAAAACCAGTCATATTTCTTAGGACATTATTTCAAAATACTCACATGGTATCCATTTAGTATTATTTATATTTTAATTCAAATTTCTTACACATATAAAATTTAACTCCGTTTTGTTTTTGAAAAGCAAAACAAAAAAAAAGGTAGGGAAATAAAAATTTCATTTACAGTTTATATAGAAGAGTAAGGTTTTACTCCTTCTTTTTTTATATGTTTCGTAAATTTTTCCCTTTTTGTTTATTTTTCAACCTTTTTTTTAAAGGATTTTATTATTATTACTTATATATATTTACCTGTTTTTACCTGCGTTTTTTTTTTACATATTTGTTTTTCTATTTTTTTTTTTACAAAATCATATTTACTGACCCTTTTTTTGTTGCTAGGTATTATAATTTTATTTATTCTGGTGTTGTATTACAGATTAAAATTTAAATAAATGATGCGTGAATTGTTAATATACTAAAAATATTTTAGACAAATGACTAATTGAAATATTTTATATGCAAAAGAATATTACACAAAAAAAAAAGTCATAAAAAACAAACAAACAACAGAAAAGGAAAGGAATATAAACAAGTGATGAAAAAAAACCAAGGGTTTTTAAAAAAGCACATTTTCAAATTTATATTGTATTACATATTGAGTTTAACTTTGGAAATATTTACTTGGAAATAGTTACTGCTTAATTATAAAATTTACTGCTAACAGTAAAGTTTTTATTTTAAATTTGTTATAGCCCTTCAATGGGGAAAGTTTCCAAGTTTCTCAAGGATCTAACTTCATCTAACTCCCTCCCCCCCCCTACGTCCCCCTCCATTTTTTTAGGTTCTAGGAATTAAATTGTGAATTACACAAAAATTTGGAATTTTACTTAGAATTTTATTATCTAAGCAAAAATGGGTAAAACTAAGAGACACTTTCTTCAATTTAAGGAACCCCTTTTAAATTTAAGAAAAACCTTTAACATATGTTAAAATATAATGTTGGACCTTTAAATTTTGTATATTAGTAAAAAAAAAATTGGACAGGTATTCAAGTTACAGGTGTTTAAAAATAGCATAATTTCAATTTTCGGGCCCTTATAGCTCATAAACAGGGGGCTTGACAAAAAAATTTTGTTAACCGACTCCTACTAATTTCTGAGTATCTAACTCCTCCCAAAATTTCAAGATCTTAGCTTGAACCGTTTAGAAGATATGTGGGGCCAAAAATTTTGCAAAAATTGAGTTTTATATAATGGTAAATTTTAGTACCGTATGGCAACCCTATACATTTAAGCAACATATTTTTGTAAAGCCTATAAAAGCAGCTCTCTAATACCGTTTTTCGATTGAAAATAAACCTAACACAACTTTTGTTATATCAATTTATATATAGGGCTTTTTTGGAATTTTCAGGGGCTGTAACTGCGTCACCCTTCAAAATTAAGAAAAACCTTTGACACATGTTGAAATATAATTATAGAGCTTTGAATTTTGTCTATCACTAAAAAAAAATTTGGACAGGTATTCAAGTTACAGGTGTTTAAAAATAGCAAAATTTCAATTTTCGAGCCCTTATAGCTCCTAAATAGGGGGCTTGACAAAAAAATTTTGTTAACCGACTCCTACTAATTTCTGAGTATCTAACTACTCCCAAAATTTCAAGACCCTAGCTTGAACCGTTCAGAAGATATGTGTGACCAAAAATTTTTCGAAAATTGAGTTTTGCGTAATGTTAAATTTTAGTACCGTATGGCAACCCTAAACATTTGCCTTGTAAAAATTTATAAAGGTTATGAAACCAGCTATCATTTGCCGTTTTCAGATTGAAAATATATGTAACAGAACTCTTGTTATAACAATTTAAATATAGGGCTTTTTCCAACTTTGGGGGGCTGTAGCCCCGTAACAGGTGGGGCTACAGAAAAAAATTCTTCTACGAAATTATTTTTTTTGCAAAAACTACCCATGGTTAAAATTTCTTTACTCTATTTCAAACGGTGTAAAAGTTTTTGTAAACATACGGACGGACGGACGGACAGAGTGAAGCTATATAGGCACATTTTTACAAAATTTTTTGAAAATGTGCTAAAAACGAAAAACAGTACCAAAAAATAAAAGTTATATGACGTATATAAAGTGTATATATATTCGTATAGCTATTTATTTACTTATTGTATTGTGTTTAGTAAACGAGAGAAAAAAGAAAATATAATATATTTAAATGAATAATTAATAAAGATATCCCTTGTATATGATATCCTTGTTAGCAGAAAATAAAATAAGTTCCTATAATAAAAAATACGACCTATTCACTACCTATTAAAATATATATTTTTCCGTTTTCATTCTTCAAAATATAATCTATATATGTAAACTCTTTTCACATAAGTTTGACTCGTTTTCCCAGAAAATTTGTCTATTTTCATATCAATTTGGTCTTTTTTCAAATCAATAGTTATTGGTGCTTTTTTAAAAATGCATCACCTATCTTGCGATCCAGAAGTCGAACTGAGGGTGTTTTTGAAAATTCAGTACTAACTTTTCTAACAGAAAGTACTTAAGCCTAGTATTTTTTTTTATTAAGTACCGCGAAGTAAGTACTTACTTTTCAAAAATGGTGAGTTGCCAGCATTTTTGAAGAGTAAGGGCTGACGGTAGGTTAAGTTAGAAATTTTTTAAAAAAGAAAGTTTTATTTTCTTTGCTGCCGGTTAAATAAAATGAAATAAAATAAAATAATTTAAATAAAACGATTAACGAGTTAATATGGACGACGATATTGAAGGTATTAATTAATGTAAGGTATTAAATAAATAACAAACTCATTTTTCAAAACAATTTTTTACTTCAAACGATTACTAAGAACTAAATTATAAAAAATACTTTCAATCAGAACTCTCATAAAAATTTTGATTTTTAAATAGTACTGCGATTCATATTTATTTTTCATTATTTGAAGTTAGAGATTTTTTGTTTTTTCTAAGAACTGTTTTCACAGTTCTTACTTTTCAAAAACACCCTGACTTGATTTGAAAATCCTAATCTCCAATTCTATAATTGAAACTAAAGAAGGGAATAAAGTTAAGCAAAGTCCGAAAAAATGGCACCTAAATTTTTGGAAGCAATTTTTTAGTGCGGGCTCTACCTTAATTACTGGATCCCTATAGATAAGTAACTGATTAAATGACCGCCAATTTCAGGACAAAAATTTGAAAAAGACAAAATTTGAAAATAGACAAATTTCATGTGAAAAAGGACAAAATTCTGGGTATTAGTATAATGTCATGTCATATGTCAAATTTTTTCAATTTCATATAATATTTATGTAAGAGTTTATTAAGAGTTAAACTTTTATTATTGTACTTCAATTCTAGTATAAAACCTGTAAGTGCATTTTTTCAAATATGTTGATCTGACTACTTGATCCCTATAGACACATGACTGATTAAATGACCACCATTTTAATTTGAAAATTTAAGGCCTTTTTGTATTTAGAAAAGATCAAAATCATTTGAAAATAGAAAAATTTCATGTGAAAGAGGACCAAGTTCATGTTAAGCAAAATTTAAGGATTTAATTTACATGGAGATTTTTTTTTTTTATTTTTATATAAAATTTATACACTTATCATTTATAAGTTGTTTAAATAAATTTAATAATGTAGAGAGGTACTTAAATCTAAATTTATGCAAATATATGCAATATTTTTATTTTATAAGTTTAAATCCTAACGTTAAATGTTGATTGGGTAGTGTCATGTCATATGTCAAATTTTTCAATTTGACATGCATAAAATGTATATTTAAGAGATTATTAAGAGTTGAACTTTACTGTACTATAAATACTCACTGGTACCTATCTTTTTTTCAAAAATACTGATCTGACTACTGCATCCCTATAAACACGTGACTGATTAAATTCTCACCAATTTAATTTGAAAATTTAAGCGAAAATGTATTTGAAATAAAAAAGACCAAAATCATTTGAAAATAGACATATTTCATGTGAAAAAGGACCAAGTTCATGTGAAAAGAGTATATATATATATTAATGGATAGGAAAAAGCAAAATAGAAAAATAAATATAATAATAATAATATTAAGGTAAGAAAATCAAAGAAAAACAAAAAACAAAAAAAGCTTACCTAAAATTTTTCTATATGTACATACATTACATACATATATACAATACATAACACATATGCTTTAATATATACAGTATTTTTTGTTTTGTTTATTTGTTAAATTATAATAATATATAAACAAGTAAAGTATGTGTGAATGCATGAGCATAAATGTGTAAATATATATACATATATAGTTGAATATATTATTATCTATATAAAATTTATATTTTTATATCCATAAGAAGTATTTATTAATATATATACATATATATTTGACATGTGTTTATTGATATAAATGTTCATTATTTCGATTCCTTCATGAAAATGCTTAACTGACAAAATGAGAAATGATTTTATGTTCTTCTATTCTGTGTTATTCTTTTTTTTTTCCTCTGTTCCGTTTCTTCTTGTTTCTTATTTCCTCTCTCGTTTCTTCTTTTTTTTTTTCTTTATCTTCTTGTTTCATACACAACAAGATTTTCTTTCTTATTCTTTCAATTTGTTGTTTTTTTTTACCTTCATATGTAAGAATTGATACAAGTACTTAATGTTAAAAAAAATAAAAATAATATAAATATAAATAAATTTTTTTCCTTCAGAATGTGGCTTTTTTTTTCAACTTAATAGGCAAAAAGTAAGAAAAGCAAGAAATAAATAAGCAAAAATAAAAAAAAAATGGAAAAAAAGTGAAAAAGGAAAATAATAAAAAAATAAAAAAAAAACAGGTAAAGTGATTATTAAAATAACAATAAAGAGCTGACAAAAGTGAAAAATCGTTTTTAAGTATGTGTTCTCTCTTCTTAAAAAGGCACATTATACACTCAGATCACAAAATATAAAAAATAAAAAAAGTTTCTCAAGTGTTTATTATTTTTTTTTTTTATTCTTATACATATTATATTAAGAATATATATACATATATAATATATATGTATGTATAATTAATGAGGAAAAACTGTAAAAAAAAAAAAAAACAAAATGAAAATATGAAAATGTCCTATTCATTTTCGATTCTTAAACTTTAACAATGTCATATACTTGTATATATACCTTACCTATCTACTTACATATACATAATATTATATTGGATGATACTTACAACATTTATTATAATTCTTACACATATATGTAACGGTATACATATATTAAAACCTCATTTACAAAAAAAAAAAAAAACACAAAATGCCTACAATTCCGATGATGATGATAAAAAAAAAAAAAAAAAAAAAAAAACGACCGGTAAAAATTAGTTTAATATTTAGAACGTGAAAAAAAAAACTTACGTTCATTCAAAAAGAAAGAAGGGAAAAGAATAAAGAAAAAACTTTTTTATTTTTTATAAAAGACTGTGAATGTAAATATCAAAAGAAACAACAAAAAAAAAAATAATAAGCATAAAATAAGTATAAGAAAAATAATAAAATAAAAAAAAAAAAAAACTTTTTTAAATGATTCTTTAATAACTTTGATTCTCTCAAAGAACACAGAACTTAGTAAACTGAATTCAACCATAAAGTACTTAAAAAATACATAATTGAAAATTCAGTTACTTTTTAGTTATTTTTTTTTTTTTTTTTTGTGTTTTTTTTTTTTTTTTTGGTGTAACAGATGTATCTGTATTGTAAAGTAATGTAATTTTAGTCAGTTATATTACGCATAATATTCTTTCAATTGAAAAATGATATTTAAGTACTTTATATATATATATATACATGTACTTTAAAAATTTACTAATGATTACATGTTGTAGTTATGGCAGTTAAGTACCTATATGTATATGTAGCTATAAGAGAAAGAAATCAAAAATACAAAATATATTTTTAACTATGTTACTTTTATAACGGTTTATAAAATTCAAAAAAAAATTAAATCAAAATTTAAGGATTTAATTTACATAGAGATTTGTTGTTTTTTTATTACATATATAAAATTTATACACTTATACATTTACAAGTTGTTTAAATAACTTTAATAATGTAGTTATAGGTACTTAAATCTAAATTTATGCAATATACAGTGAAAGTTCTCTTAGGCGGAGTTCTTATTTACGGACATCTTTTTAATACGGACAGTTTTTTCAAAACCAATTCTTTTTGTAAATTTTTTATACAAAACGCACTCTTTTAACCTGACACTCTAATAACCGGACGAAGACACTTAAATCATTCTTTAAATTTCAAAATAATCTCCCGTAAACGGACACTTCTACTTTACGAGCAAGCTTTTTTTATTTAATGTGAGTAATATACATCCAATCCAATACAAATTTTGTATTATAATTTACTATTATATTATATTTATTTATAGGTATGCATTCTAATTTTTAGAATTACATATTAGAATCTAAACATACGTAATTGGATTTGAATAATATTATGTATGCCTAATACATAGAGGTACTTTTTATTGCTTATTTTTCAAAAGGTTCTGATCAAAGAAGAGATAGTATAAGTATGTATTATTATAAGATGCAAACTCATTCTCTACGAATTAATAATTTTTTCCATTTTTTTAAAATAATACGTATTAGGTTTATTAGTTTTATTACGCATACGTCTTAGGTAAATTTCACCAGTTCTTGAAGAATTGCAACATGTAAAGAGGATCTTACAGCATTCCAGTTTATAAAAAACTTAGAAACACATTTCAAAAATAATGTTTTAAAAATTGACCAGGAAAAAATACGGCAGTCAAAGATTTCAATTTGTTTCAAAAGACTACTAGTTCTTAAACTCTGGAACGGAAGTAGTATGTAATTTAAACAAATAATGTTAATCTGTATTGAATTTATTGAATTTTTGTTTAGTTTTTTGTAATTTTTATTTCCTTTTGTTATTTAGTTTTTATGTTGTTTTATCTTTACAATTTTACCATTGAAAAAACGTTATAAAAAAAATTCAGGAAAGTTATAAAATTTTTTTTTTCTATTAACCGGACAGTTCCCATAAGCGGACGAAAATTTTAGAAACGTGAGTGTCCGTTTATGAGAGCTTTCACTGTATATGCCAATTTTTTATTTTATAAATTTGAGTCCTGACGTTAAATGTTGATTGGGTTATTATGACATGTCAAATGTCAAATTTTCTTCAAATTGGCATGTATATAATATTTATTATATTTAAAATTATTTATAATTGGATAATAAATATGCAGGAATATGTGTGTACCAATTATATTTACGGTAATATTGATTAGTAATGATTTTTATATTATTTACTTATTAACTATGATTATTTCTTCTTTGGGTATAAGGATTATAATATGATTTATTGGATGGGTGTATATTATATACAATATTACATCTGCCGTTTTCTGCGGTTAATTAGACTAAGTATATAGTATAGGTGAACGTTTAAATATTAAAAAACTAAGCTTTTAAGAATTTTTTATCTTCAAAGTCTTCTGGTCAAGTATGTGGAACTGTAGCAAATAGGAGATGTGATCAATGACAAAAACGATAACATATAGTAATGGAGATAAGAAAATGATAATGACAATTGGTGGGTTATACCCGAAAAAAATCTACTTTAATAATTGCTCGATTAGCTTAAAAATACAACATACAAGAAAATAGAGGATTCTAACATTTCGATTATTCCTAACATGAGACATAATTTTGTTTTATAATAAACAATTTTAAAAGTTGTTACTTTCCTTAACAAATAAATTTAAAATTTGACTTTCCTGAATTGATTCACAATATAAATCCATAAGTTCTTCTGCTTTTATTGTTTTTTTTTACAAATTATTTTTTATTCATTTTTAATTTTATATTAATTATAAATTATGTATTTTAAATTATCTTGTAGATATCATTGTTGCGTTGTATAAACAATTTGAATTGAAATTTTGTTTTTTCGATTTTAAAATTTTATGAGACGTCATATGATATGACGTTTAATTGTTAACTTAATACGAAATGTATTCAAATTTTCAAAATAAAAATTCAACAATTATAAAAAATTTTCTTAAAATCGACTTAAGCAGCAACTTTAGGTTTAGCAGAGACTCTTAAAATCAGCTATGTCAATTTAAAATCGAATTTAAATTTAATTTTGACATTTATCATGTCGAATAAAAGATTACGTTGTAAACATTAAACTGGCGCTGTAAACAATAAATTAATTTGATTTTATACAAAAAATGGGACCTCAATGGGTTAGTGGGTAATTATTTGACTTACCAACCACGGGGCTAAGAATTCGATTCGATTCTTTACAAAATTTTAATGGTAACCAAATTTTAAAAAAGTAAAATATAAAATATATGATATAAACAAAATAAATAATACTCAAATACATGCAATTAAATACATAAATAAATATACAAAAAATTATTTTAAATAATATTAGAATTTAATAAGTTTTTCAAATTCCAAAAAACCTATTAGTTCCTATACACACTTTTGACTAAATTTTAAAAATCAAATAGTTACTATGACTACTTTTGACAGCAACAAAAAATTCAAATATTTGCCAAAATGAAATATCAATTTTAAAAATTATAATTTTATATTTAAATTTTAAAAATACTCGTTAATAACGACTTAGTGAAAGCTCATTAGTAAGACCCTTTAGTAAGAACTAAGTAGCTTTCATTAAAATGCATAATAAATAAAATTTAACCATTTCATTTTTAACAGAGGTTTCACAGATGTCATCATTAAAGACTTATTTGATTAACTTCAGTTTACAATATAACAAAACAACTTTATAGCTAATACTAAAAATTTAAACCTAAATAACTAGGTAATCATTACCAGATAAAATCTTAAAACTCGAAATATTAAAGGTTTACAATATAATTATAATAAAAATTACTGAAATACTGTAACCTCTACTCTATTTAAATAGCACAAAAAAACAAAAATCATATTCCTTTAATCGAAATATATAAATAACGATTTTCTTAGAAGGTTTAATATTCTTCCTTCAATAAAATTTTCTTTTCCAATTTCTAATTCCAACAAATTGCTATTTTTGTTTTAGATTTTTTTTTTCTAATAAAAACCAGATATAATTATTTCTTTAACATATTGGCATATATATTTATATATATATAGATATATTATCCAATTTCATATATATGTACAAAATTTCATGTTTCTTTAATATTAATTTATTTTTTTTAATTTCACGTTCCATTAATAAGATTTTGCTTTGTGTAATGAGTTTCTAATTGACCATTCTCTTTACGTTTCTATTTCCTTATATTATGACCACATAATTTTGTTGTATAGTCCCTAGTTCCCTACCTATACAGAACCTAAATGTTGTAACATCAATGTTTATTAGTGTAATTTTTATTTTATTTTATTTTTTTTTTAATTCTTTTTAAGATTTCATTTTTACACTAGTAAAAATTAGTAACCATTACTGATCTTTAACTAAATTACTTAAAACATACTATATTAAAGACTTTTTAATCAAAAACAAGTAAAGTGCAAAAAAAAAAAACAAAACAAAATATAAAAATAATAATCATATTACATAAATAAAAAAAAGTATAGAAGAACTAAAAACTAACCAAAGGAACCAATATACATAGTAAATATGGGTTGGATACGAAATCCCAAATTCAAAATTCCAAACCACTATCGTTATCATAATTCGTTTTGTAACCAACTATAAAATTCCTCCTAGATATTTTTTTTATATTAATATATATGGCGGATATTTATTTAATTTATTATTTAATTTTATTAAATTAATAAACAACTTGTTTGGCGTAATGTTCAATCGAAAGTGATCTTTTCTTTATTCTTTAAAATGAAAAACTTTAAATAATACTTAACATAATTGAGAACTGAGATTGAAATTAATAACTGTACAGTATGCAAGAGTAATATACAGTACCATACGAAAGTATGAGACCGTACAAATTATATAACAAAAGTATTTAATAAATTTAATAAAGGCACCACATATATATTTTGGATAATGAAGAATTTCCAACAGTGGGGACTGCTGCCCCAAATCCCCGCTAAACAAATTATTGAAACCTTGATTTTCTAGCCAACTCTAAAATCCTCTACTAACTCAGAATATCCCATAAACATATAAATATTCTGGAAAAATCAATAACACTACTTTTAAATTCAACTTTAAAATTCCTCCTAACTCAGAATTTTGCATAAACTGTTATGCATAAATACACATATGTATATATACATTCTTTAAAAGGCGCGTAATTATGATTTTGTAAGCAACACCAAAATCCTACCTGAATCAAGATCTCCCATATGCATACCAATACATATATAAATATTCTGGAAAAAGATATGAGCTTTATTTTATAACAAACTAAAAATTGAGATTTTGGTATTTTGGGATTTTGTAATTTGGATTTTTGAAATTTAGGGTTTTGGGATTTTTATATAATTTGGGATTTTGGCATTTAGGATTTTTTTTTTTGGGATTTCCTGGCGCTTCCGCGAATATAAAGTATAAAGGAGAAAATGATGTGATTTGGACATACAAAAACAAGTATAAACAAAAAAAAAAGAAAAATACTTTAACAGTAAGTTTACGTGTCGTGATGACAGAATAATAGTTTTAACACGCCAAATTCCTCTATATATACATCATATTTATAAAAAAAAAAATAAAAAAAAAATATTAATTTACTTCAAGTTATGACGGTAAAATTGCCCAACTCATTTGGCAATCCTTAAAAAAAATAAATTTCTTCCGTATAGCAATCAATCTAATGTTTCTCAAAATATTAAAAAAAAACAACATTTTTTATATAAATACATATACGTATATACAGGTATACCTATTTAAATATATCCTGAATCTATACGTATATATACAAAGAAAAGGAAATAAGTAGAAAAGGAAAAAATAAACAATAAATGTATTTAGAGGAAAATTATTAAAATCTAACAAGTTTACGCTGTCGTATTTTCGTGTCATAAACAAAAAAGAGCGCACACAATAAAAGAAAAAAAAAACAACAAAATAAAAAATTATGAATATAATTTCTTAAAAAATGAATAAAAAATAAAATAATAAAATCAAAACCAACAAAAAAAAAAAAATATAAATGATACATTATGACTTATGAAACTTCTTCTTCCAATTTTCTATTCATTTATTTCTTTCATATATATATACATAATCCAGGGTTGCCACCCTTTTGAAAGAAACTCAAGTGGATAAATAAAATAATCTTAGATGTGTGGTTATTTCATTTAATAATATGTACTTATATACAAAAAGTGGATTTAAATGGCTCTTATTCCTAAAATGGGCGAAAGACAACAGAGAACATTTAATATATAACATGAATCTGTATATCGTATAAAGATTAATTAACAAAAAGAGTTTATTTGTGGTTGGATAATATAAATTCTTTAGATGAGAGTAAATATAACAGTTATATATTAGGTTTAAAAGTAGGTTAATATCGTTATAAGTTAGAATAATTAGGCTCCGGTAGGTTTAGTCTTTAGGCGAAGTAATTATAAAAAAAATTTTTATCTTTTAACGAGTATCGAATTTGAGATTTGTTTACACCCGATGCTACTTCGCTAACCACTGCAACATACAATTCTTATGAATTTATTGTCAGATTTCAAATATAAATGTATCACTAACATACTGAATGAAAAATAAATCCATAGACACAGGCAAGTTAAGAAAACATATGCTTTATTATTAAATTTTTGACAATAAACGTCAATTATGAAAAACAACTAACAATTGCTAATTGTTACACAACAATCAAATTGTTTTAATCAAGTTTTGAACAACAACTAACAACTGACAATAGTTTAAAATTGTATGGTGAAAACAGTATTATGAAAAACAACGTAATTGTTAATTGATTGTTAATATTCAAACAACTTCAATCAATTTTTTTTATTTTAATTGATTTGATTTTGCATATATAAATTTACGAAAAATTCAAAAAAAAATATTACAGGTTAAAGGTTTTTATAAATTGAAAAGCAGATATACAAAAAAAATTCAATATTTGGGAAAAAATCTGAAGTAGCTAAAGAATATAAGGAAATATGAATAAAAAAAGGAAATTCTTCAGATAAATAATGTTGTAGCAACTGACCGATGGCGTAGTGGTGAAGACGCTGGCCTTTAAAAAATAGAGACTCGGTTTTAAACTCTGGTTAGATTATTTCTAATAAAAATATATAATTTATATCAAAGTAGCAACTCACATTTCATATTTGAAACAGGGGTTGCAATTACCGGGTTCATTCATGTACCATAGTACCTAATTAAAATAAATAAACAATAATGCAGCTGTAGTATTGAACTTCTTAGCAACATGTCATTTCACTATTTTAACTTAAAAAAACATGTTCTACAACATATTATATTTATAGTAGATCTACTATTAAAACTCCAAACTCGGAAAAATTTTTGCTTCTTGTTTACTTTTCTTAATGTCATAAACATTTCAAATGTCTAAAGATGCAGAGTTCGCGAAAAATGTATTTTTAATGTATCAAAATATGAAGTGTTGGAAAAATAAAGTAATAAATCATTCTTAGTTAACACTGGACAGACGAAGACAGCCCTCGCGAAAAAAAGGAACGGTTGGTAACCTTGATACATTTATAATCAAGTATTTATTGTATATACATACTTATAAATAAATTTGATATATTTTCAAAATTTTTGACATCTTGTTTTCTAGTTCATATTTTTTTGGTATTTTTGGTAATGTTTTTTTGTGTTTTTTATTTTCTTATATTTCTTTTGATTTTGTTGTTTTGGTTTTTTTTTTGGCTTTTATTTGATGCGGTGTTGGTGGATAATTATGGAAAAAAAAACCAAAGAAAGGCATATAAAAAGTTAATAATAAGTACACCTTTTTACGTTTTCCTTCATTTTTAACATAAAAAGGATAATATATAATTATATTAATTACAAAGCTCACAAAATAAAATATATATATATATATATATATATATATATATATATATATATATATATTATATAATTAATATAAAAAGGTTGTAACAAAGAAAAAAAGGAGAATGCTTCTTAAATTCCAGGTAATTTTTGTATTTTAATATAGGGAAAATATATACACCTTTTAAAGGTGAAAATTAATTTGAAAATAAAATAATCTGAAGTGGGAGAAAAACAAAAATTCAAAAATAAAAAAAAAAATCAAATTTATTATTAATAAATATAATTATAAAATAAAAATCAGAGAAAAATCTTTGATAATTTTTTTTTTGTTTGTTTTATTTCATTTTTATTGTTTTTCTTTGTATAGTCTTTTTATTTAAATATATGTATGTATGTATTTATATTGTGTTTTTAATAATCCTATTAATGAAATTAGCTTCTATATAATATAGGTAATATTTTATTTTGAATATGTTATTTTATAATAAGGGTCCTTATTTTGCCAGGATTATGTTTTAAATGTACCTAATTATGTTAATATATTGAATGGATAATTCAAATTAATTTTATTTACTTATGATGCTATTAATGTAGCTCGATGTGAGTTTGAATCTTCTTCATAACGTCTTTTAAAATAATTATCTTAATTTTGAGTGTAACTGTTGAAACTGTATCTAGTTCCAAGCTTAAAACATTCTAGCACATTTTAAATAATATTAATAGATTTCATTAAAGACCTCTGCGTATTTCTGCAAAAAGAGCCTGATTTCCATTCATTCTAATCATAGGTTTACAACCCAATGCAATTTTCGAACTTTGAGAAATAGTTCAGTATTTAACACATTCCAATGTAGTTTTGAATCAGTGCCAACATTTTCTTATGGTCGTAAATGTAAATTTGCTGTCAATATGCATATTTTGAATTTACGACCAAAAATTATGTAAAAAATCATTGCTAACTGAACCTGGTCGTAAATGTGAAATATGTGTAAAGTAAACGTCAACTATGCAAACTAAATTTTTTATTTACAATCAGTTTACCAAGTAGTAAGGAACAGTTTTTTGAGCATTCAGCGTTGTTTTATTTTTATGATTAATAATGTAAGTAAGAAAATATTAGGTCTTTTTTTGTAAATTAATTTAAATTTAAATTAACAGGAGTGAAACTGAAAGTGAATCACAAAGTTTGTTGTGGGCCACATCCACCTTAAAACTACTAATTTGTACAAGATTAGCGATGGAAACTTATTTCAAAAGTGGAAAACATAAACAATCTGTTGATTTTATATCCATTGCAAAACTAAAAAATTTACTTTTACGACCACAAAAATTTATTTGTAAATTGAATGTCTACTGATTGCAAATTGTTTGGTCTTAAAATCATAATAAATGTCAAATGGCATATTTTACGTCAAAAAGTTTACATTTACGACCACACCTTTTCTTTTAATTATTTTTGAATTCTTAATTTAAACCCGCTTACAAGTGGGGTTGATAATAAGCATATGTGTAGAATAATTGGTTGGATAATATAATGACAATATGATCGTTGTTTTTTTTGATAAAATAAGAAGATATGAGATATAAATATATTAAAGAATATAAAACAGAACTACAAAATGCTACAGTTTACTGATGACTAAAACAGCTTGAGTTTAATGGTGTTGTTTCGATTGTGCTTCTTCCGTCAAATCTATAAGCTTTAAGTATATTTACACCTTGTAGTATATGAAACTTTTAGTAAGTAAATCTACATTAAATAATAAAGTTTTGCCTATAACATATTTATTTCAAATATAAATTTAATTGCTTTTAGAATATAAGTCTTTTGGATCTATCTTATAGGAATCAGGATAATCATATGATAAAAATCTCATATATAAGCCACAGTTTTATTATCAGACGATTGCTTAAGTCCAGGTCCAAGTTTATTTTTAAATTTAAATTAATTTAAAAAACGAGGAAGACTGTAAAGAGGTGGACTGTGTCAACTCTGGGATTACCGTATCGTGTACCCGTAATATAAACATTATATCATCCGTTTTATTACTTTTGACAAAATTTTAAACATACAGTTTTATTATATATAAAGTAATACTTATATGAAATATGAAGTTGTATGGCAGCTACTTGAACCCACTGCGATAGACCAAACAAATTTGGCATAAACTTTGGCCATAAAACTAAACTACTTTTGGAAAAATTTCAGATACCCAGCTCTTTTTTGAGTTATCGTGATTACGAACGGAGAGACGAACGGACATAGCTAAATCGATTTATTTTTCGATTCTGATCCGATCCATACACTTGAGTCTATATCTACCCCAATCCTTCTCTGCATCACAAACGTAATGGCAAATTTAGTATACTCTTTTGACTAATAGTCAAACGGATATAATTATTTAGCCTTTAGTTATGTTGTTAATAGAGTTAGTTTAATATACTTGTAAAATGATAAATCATTATAGATAAGTTTTATTCGACGTAGACTAGAATACAACAATAATGCAAAATATAACATCCGCATTTTAATTTACATACATATTTAATGAATTGAAATTAAAAAACGAATATATTATAAGAAAGTTGCATAATTTGCTTTAGTCACATCCTTATATACTGCAAACATGTAAAATAAAGGTTGAATATTTCAGAAATTACTAAATTAACTAGAAAAATTCTCTTTACTATATGACACAATGCAAATGTTCCAGAATACCAAATTTTTGATTTAATTCTTATTGAGTTTGATTTCAGAGTCGTTTCTATCTTCTTTTCTGTTTTAACATTTATAACAGAAATACTGAACAGAAATCAAATTTGAATTAATTATTAATAGAATATGTATAAAGAAATCAGAATAATTGAACCGATTTGTAAAAGAATTAGTTATAGATTTTATTTAGATTTTCATAGGAAAACATTTATGGTAAATATTAATCAATAATTCGTGTTTAAACTTGATAGATAGGTAGCGATGATAATGTCTATTTAAAAAATTATTTCGTTTCGATAAATAGTATAAATTAACAAGTGATGAAAAAAAACCAAGGGTTTTTAAAAAAGCACATTTTTAAATTTATATTGTATTACATACTGAATTTAACTTTGGAAAAAGTTTAAAGTTTTTTTAACTTTCCAAGTAAATAGGAAATAGTTACTACTGACTTATAAAATTTACTGCTGCTGTAAAGTTTTTATTTTAAAGTTGTTATAGCCCTTCAATGGGGAAGGTTGCCAAGTTTCTCAAGGATCTAACTTCATCTAACTCCCTCCCCCCTCCAGTTTTTTAGGTTCTAGGAATTAAATTGTGAATTCCACAAAAATTTGCAATTTTACTTAGAATTATACAATCTAAGCAAAAATGGGTAAAACTGAAAAACACTTTCTTCAATTTAAGGAACCGCTTTTAAATTTAAGAAAAACCGTTAACACATGTTGAAATATAATTATAGAGCTTTGAATTTTGTATATCACTAAAAAAAATTTGGACAGGTATTCAAGTTACAGGTGTTTAAAAATAGCAAAATTTCAATTTTCGAGCCCTTATAGCTCCTAAATAGAGGGCTTGACAAAAAAATTTTGTTAACCGACTTCTAATAATTTCTGAGTATCTAACTTCTCCCAAAATTTCAAGACCCTAGCTTGAACCGTTCAGAAGATATGTGTGGCCAAAAACTTTGCAAAAATTGAGTTTTGTGTAATGTTAAATTTTAGTACCGTATGGCAATCCTAAACATTTAAATATTTATAAAGTTTATGAAACCAGCTATCGTTTGCCGTTTTCAGATTGAAAATATATCTAACAGAACTTGTTGTTATAACAGTTTAATATAGGGTTTTTTCCAACTTTGGGGGGCTGTAGCCCCGTAACAGGTGGGGCTACAGAAAAAAATTCTTCTACGAAATTATTTTTTTTGCTGAAAACTACCCATGGTTAAAATTTCTTTACTCTATTTCAAACGGTGTAAAAGTTTTTGTAAACGTACGGACGGACGGACGGACAGAGTGAAGCTATATAGGCACATTTTTACAAAATTTTTTGAAAATGTGCTAAAAAATATTACTCTAGATTTACTCTAAAGTGAATCAATGTGTGATTGGCACAAAAAAGAGTAAATCTTTTTTTTAAAGTAAATCTAGATTTTTTCTCATATTTACTCTTTATTTTTATGTATGCGCGTTTGACATTTGCCACTTTTATTAAAATGTCATGAGTCATAAAAATAAATTAAAAATATTAAAACGTCAAAAAAAGTGATACAAAGTACGAAGAAAAGTGATGGAGAATATTATGGGATTTATAGATTCATGTTCATCATTATCTACAACATCATCAGAAAATGAATATTTAGAGTTGCAGCAAATAATTTTTGCTAAATCGTATGGAAAACTTTACAACTTTATTTCAAATAATTTGATTTTAGATAGTTTTTAGTTTTACTTTTTTTTATAATTTTTTTTTTTAAGCGCTAATTGTTCAACTTTTAGGCTAATAACTAATAAGCCATAGGTACATGTTGAAACAGGGTGTCATATTTTAATCGTATTATTAAAATTGATCTTAATGAACTCCACATACAATTTAAACATGAGATAGTACTAGCCTTATAACATGTAGAAACGTCTTAGATTTTCAATAGATACAATTCTATTTTTGTTTATATTGTAATATTTTGTATTTGAGTTATATGGAATTCCATAGCTGTGAGTTATATTATTCAATTAAATTATTTGTTTATATTTTGCATTTGTTTATATTGTTATATTAATGTATTTTTTATTAAAGATATATAATTATTAATTATTGATTAAGCCATTAATTTTAACCCAATGGCGAATGGTAACTGAGTTGAGTCGAAAACTAGAAAATGTTTTTCACTTTAACTGGGATTCGAAACCTTGTCTTTTGCGTGTAAAGTCGGCACATTTACCATAGTACTAGTCGTAAATTAATAATTTATTTAATCTAATGAAAATATGAAATGTCAAATTTTATTTCCTTATATACTTACATCAAACTAATACAAATAAAAAAAGAGTAACTTGGTTTAATTTTCGATTAGACCAAAAAAAGCCCTCAGAATCTCAAAAACCCAATCAAAAACTACATTAGAATCTTTGTTATTAGTTTCGAGACACTTATTTTAATTAAACATCACTCTTATCAATATTAGTATGTTCATACAAATCTATTAATATTTATAAAATTTTTATATTATATCAAACTGGCGATTCATGGGTTTATTGAAATATAAATTGTATCAAAAAAACCAAATATAAATAAATTTTAAAAAGTTGTGTTCTAAGATTTTGAAATTAATATTTTCATAACTCCCAAAGTGTAAAAGTTATCACTTTTTTTTATTGAGGTTAAGACAGAATTCTTTTCCTTTTGCAGGTAAGAGAATACTTCAATACTTGACTTTTTATGCGTTCAATTATTTATAGCAATATATTTTATATGATTTTTTAGGTTTTAAAATTTTACTTTATTTTTTTATGTTTTCTCATAAAAAAAACCTTTGCGAAATTTGACATAATTTATTTTTCTATACAATATACTGGAATTTGGAAATACTTAGGTATCTTAAATAAAAATAGAATTAAAAGTTTGGATTAACCGTTCCTTTAGAATCTTTTTATAAGTGAAAAATTTAACAGTAAAGTACATCTTTTCGCATTCAAATACAGGGTAAATTAAATAAAAATTTTGATTAGTCCAAAAATAAAATTTTCGTAAAATTTAATGTGAATCGTCAAAGTCGTTAAAATGTTTTTTTTTTTGAAAATGAATAAATAATTTAAAAAAATGGTTAAACATAGATTCATGTTGTAAAATGCGTACACTTTTAATTTGAGTAAAGTAAAAAGAGTAAAGAGTAAAGAGTACACTTTTAATTTGAATAAGAAACAATAAGTAGGTGAAATCATTTAGATTGATCTTAGATTTATTCTCATGTTCACTTTGCCTAGAGCTAAACACTTTAAAGTACTAAGTTTGAAGTCCATTGTCTTCCTGTAATTTAAAAACTATGACTTTTGAGCCTAACAGAATAATATCTGATAAGTGACTTTTTTTGTATGCAAACTAAAGTATCACGAAAAAATGGTTGTATTTCTATGAGGGAGTGGTAAGTTTTTATAGATCAATAAAATAGAACATAAATATTTTGAGGATCCAATTTATTAACAAACTACAAAGGTGCGTTCTATATGGGTTTAAACTATCAAGCTTTATATCTTCATATCACTGAAAAAAAAACGAAACTTTGGGGAACAAATAAGTTCTTCTATTTATATAAATTCACTTAATGATGAACTTGCTTCGAACAAAAATTAATCCTAACTATAATGATTAAACAAATCAGTTTTTTTCCTCCTACATTTAATTTTTCACCTCCGTAAGTTGTAACCCTAGTAACGCTTACAAACAATGGGTTTTTAAAAATTCCCGACCATGTTCTGAGTTTCAAATACAATTCAGTTTAAATGTAACTTTTAGAACCTAGAGTGAGTTAACTTTTTCTAGAATAAAGAAAATGAAGAGGCGCATTCTTTCAAAGTTAAAAATAAAATAAAATAAATCATATCTATACACGTTAAGATTTTTGATTATTTATTTAAAAAAAAAAAATTATTTTTAGACTGCAAAAATCATTTTTGAATGAAAGTACTTATTTTCTAATATAAATAATAAAAATTTTGTTAAATATATAAAAGTAGACGGAATTGAATATTCATTTAATAATTATATCAGTACGGTTTACGTTTTATTCTAATGCTTTTATTTTTAAATCACTATGTCCTTAATATTAAAAACCGTTTTATATTTGTTCACTTAAATTAAACTATTTTTTAGCTTTTTCTAAGTACATTTACTTAAGATTACTTATTATTGTATAGCTTATATTATATGAGCCTAAGGGCATAAACAACGATCAAGTACTTAATAATTTAAGTAGTTCTGTACATAAAAAATGTATTCAAAATATAAATAAGTAAGCAAGAAGCTTCTTAACTAGAAAAATAATAAATTTCAACAAACAAAATTTCGTTTATACTTATAACTCACAGATATAAAAATACACTATAAATCAAAAACATAGGTGATTGATTAGTAAAGTACATATATATTTCTACAAATATAAAATATTACAATACATATTTCAAGTTTTAAGGGTTTCCAATGGATTTTAAAACATACATGTGACTGATCCAAGCCTAGTATACTGCCATTAAGTTGACTACGAATACATTAATATCAATTTTAAATAATATAATAAGAATCCACCTTCCAGAATATTACCTTCCCTCTCTTGTTTACCACCACATAGTACTGCCAACATTGTTTGTCTATATTATAAAATTTAGTACATTTCAAGAATTTAAAAAAAAAAACTCAGAACTAAATTGACGGATGGACGTATAGCAACCTATTTTTTCCTTTAAAAAACAATTTCGTTATTTTAAGTAGGAAGTGTTTTATTTATAAAAATTAGAAAAAAAAAAAAAAAACCTAAACCCCAAAAAAAAAAATAAATTCAATGTATCTAAAGTGTTCAACAAATTTAAAATAAATTTTCTTTGAGAAATTCTTTGGAAATTTTTTTTTGCCCTAAGAATATGCAATTTATTTTTTAATTTTTTTTCTTTCAAAGTTTCTTTAATCGTTTTTTTCAGCTTGAAGTAATAATCTTTTTAAATTTTTTAAATTGCTTTATTAATTTTTTCTACTGGTATTTTTGTTTAGATCAAAATAAAATTTTCTCAAATTATACAAAAAAAAAAATATAAAAACAAGATGTTTTACCTTTTTTATGCATATCTCAAAATAAACTATTTAATAAAGGTGTTCAAAAAGACTTCAAGACATCAACACTCATATGCATCAAAAAGTGTATTTAAAAAATTAAATAATTTATACAGACATATAAAATACAAAAAAAAAATACTTAAAGTTTTTTAAAAATTCTAAAATATAAATTTTAATTTTATATGCAATTTATTTTAATTTTATAAGGAAAATTCGTAAGTACTTAGTTATAATAAACTTGTTTAAAACATATAATATTATATTGCATACTTTAACTGATATGTATATACATGTATAAGATGTACGTATATATATATAGTTACTTGTTATATTTGAGTGGGCTCAGCAAAAACAAACCCTGTTAAAAATCCTTAATTTTAGCAACCTTTTTTATGTAGGCGGGATGGGATGTTTTGAATAAAACATAATTTCAACAAAAATCCCAAAATTAAACGGAAAAAGTACTTAAAGATGTTTATATTGTAAAATGTGTGAAAAAAAAAATTAAATAAATGGCATCCAATATAAAATTAAGCTAGATTTTGTGGAAATAGACTGATTTGAAAATTTTCTTCAAGAAGTATTACATACAATATTGATACAACTAATCTGCTCTACAATATAGACCATTTGAGCACCTAAAAATTTTTGTAAAAAGTGCTACCTGTTCATTTGTTATTAACCTTTAAGTATATACCATAGGTACTGGGGATCATAATATATTCGTGCTATTAGAATTGCACTTAATGAATTGCACATACAATTTAAACTACAGCCAGTACTAACCTTATAACATGTAGAAACGTCTTAGATTTTCAATAGATACAATTCTATTTTTGTTTATATTGTAATAATTTTGTATTTGAGTTGAATGCCATACTTCTATATCTGTGAGTTTTATTATTCAATTAAATTATTTGTTTATATTTTGTATTTCTTTATATTTATTATATTAATGTATTTTTTTTAATTCAATATGTACTTATAATTATTAATTATTGATTAAGCCATAAGTTTCAACCTAATGGTGAATGGTAGCTGTTGTGCCACCAAGCTTTCCTCTAACCGTTGTGCCATCCAGTCGTATATGTTATTAATAAATACATAAAATACACATTTCATACAAATTATATGCGTAGACAAGATATAGAACACAGAATTTTATAGGCATTCGTGCATATAAACATTTTGAATATTTGACTTTCAAATACGAAGTACAGCCAGGGTTGTCACTTTCTTAAAAAATTTAATACCGAAAAAGGAAAAAAAAAATTATCATAAAACAAGCTAAAATAATGCTAAAATCAGAAACTTATTTAGCAATTCCTTATAGTTTATGAGAATTAATTTTTAATAAATTTTGAATACTTAATTTACATAATTTAATGACTCGCAAAATTCATTCAAATTACAAAATATGTGACATGAAATATTACAATAAATTCATTAATTCAAAATATTCACAATATGAAAAATGATGCCAATAAATTAACAAAAGTTTTGAGCCAGTAAAGAAAAAATTAAAGTTTGGACATGCGGTTCTATATTTTCATAAATTTAGCTTATTTGTGTTAAAGTGACAACCCTAACTACAGTATTGAGTTTACATTCACAATTATGAAGTCAGTCAGAGGTATTTTGATAAAACAAAATTTAAAAAACAAGATTTTGGTAAAACAAAATTTTATAGGCCAAATTTTTTTGGACACCAGAGTGATTTATTTTAATATCAGGTGTCAGGAATACTTAAGAATAAATGTATGAAAATGTATTTTTTTTTATTTTCAATTTTTTTTATCAATTCTGAAAAAACTTTTAAGAACTTATTTCCATAATAATATTTTAGTCACTATAATCTGGCATATATAAACAAATCCAAAAAAAATAAATTTTAATTTTAATTTATTTATTTTTTAAGACCCCAGTTACATATACCATACGCAAAAAATGCATTAAAAGTTTTTAAATATTTTTCCAATTGTTTGAGGACTTTTTTCATGAAGCCATTTGAATATAAATACTTATTATGAAAATGTGAATTAATATTAATCTTGAATATTATTATATAAGTATATAGTACATACATATATATATGTATTTCATTTATTTATTTTTTTTTTAATTCATCAATTATTCTTCAATTGGACACAAAATGAAATAAAAAAAAAACAAAAAAAAATTTTTTAATAATAACGAGTCGTGATAAGATGTGATATGTACAATTTAAATTGAATCAACTTATAAGTTCAAGATTGTTTACTTAAAATATAATTTAGAATGACAGTGTAGTTTTTTTTTTTGTTTTTTGTTTTCTGTTTTATTTTTATTTTTTTATATTTATTTATATTTAAGAGTTATACTCAATATATTTTTAAGTACATCATTTGTCAACTGTCAGTGCAAATAAAATAAAATATAAACATTGAAAAAAAAAAAAATGGAGAGAAATGGAAAACAAATGAAAAACAAATATAATATATAAAACAAATATAAATAAAAATGAAGGACGAAATAAAAATGAAAAAAAAAAAAAAAAAACAAAATTAAAAAAAGAAAAACCTAAAATGTAAGTATGAAATAAAAATCTCATTAAATCAAAAAAATACAAAAAATACGCATATATAATAAGGAAATGAATGATACTATGGTGCCATTTTCTTGAGAATTTAATCATTGTGAATTAAATCTTTCTTGATGTAATTATCCTTAATTCTAATTTAATATTCTAACTTTGAATTGGAATACAAAAAATTTATACGAATAAAAATATATATATAATGATACGTTCATACATATACACATAAGTATATATCCTACGTTTTACATACATTTAACTGATTTGGTTTTTAAAAAAAAAAAAAAACCCAACATTTTAATACCTTTTAAAATAACCATAAAATCAAATAAGCCAGATTCTCATTAAAATGTAAAATTTTATAAAAAAAGTCTTAAGGGTTTCAATTTAAGATTCGAATAAAGGTAAAAATAAAATTATATATTAATAAAAAATTAATTTTCTTGTATGTAAAATGTAAAGTATCAAAAAGCCGTCAACGCTGCGTCAAGCGTCGCTTCGCAGTTCAATTCATATATACATGAATTTCAATACAAAACTTGTCGCGTAGTTGAATAATGACGTGAGGTAAGTGTTGCCCTTTTTATTAAAATTACTCGTTTTGACATTTGGTTGTTTCAATAATGAACTGTCAAAATAAATAATGTCTTTAATTTTTGAAGTTCACATAATATAAAAATATGTACTAAATCAGTTATTTTTGTACTTTAATTCTTATGTATATATGTATATAATATTCTAAATACTTTTTTCTTATTCATAAATCATTCTTAATCATTATTTATTTATTTAAAATATTTATTTTAGTATACCGACATATTAGATAATAAATATATGAATCAACTTAGTAATTAAAACTGAAATTCTTGGAACATAAAATCATTATTGAATTATAGTCAATTGTACTTACTTATATGTATAAATAAATTTAAAGTAAAATAAAATTAAATATAAAAAGGAGGACGGTAGTTATACCATATTTAAAAGGGGAGGAGAATTCAATTTTGTACAGTTATTCAATTTAATATTACATATCAAATAGGATTAAAAAATACATATATATTTCTAAATTCCTTAGCTGTAAAGATTATTTATAGATTAATAAAATATTAAGAATAATTCAGGTGACACTATTTACTTTTAGGTAATTAAGTATTCATATATACATAATATATATATATATACATATTAAATCAATGTAATTACAATAATATAGTTAACTATTGAAAATTAAGTAAAATACTTTCAATTATTAAAACTTGTAAACTGAAGACAATCTGTGCATTTCTGACTTTTGGATAAAAGATAAATACTGGAAAGATTATTCTTGTGGTCGTAAATGTAAACTTGCTGTCAATATGCATATTTTGAATTTACCACCAAAAATGATGTAAAATCGTTGTTAACTGAACCTGGTCGTAAATGTGAAATATGTGTAAAGTAAACGTCAATTATGCAAACTAAATTTTTTATTTACAATCAGTTTACCAAGTAGTAAGGTACAGTTTTTTGAGCGTTTAGCGTTGTTTTATTTTTATGATTAATAATGTAACTAAGAAAATATTATGTCTTTTTTTGTGAGTTAATTTAAATTTAAATTAACAGGAGTGAAACTGAAAGTGAATCACAAAGTTTGTTGTGGGACACATCCACCTTAAAACTACTAATTTGTACAAGATTAGCGATGGAAACTCATTTCAAAAGTGGAAAACAAAAACAATCTGTTGATTTTATATCCATTGCAAAACTAAAAAATTTACTTTTACGACCACAAAAATTTATTTGTAAATTGAATGTCTACTCATTGCAAATTGTTTGGTCTTAAAATCATAATAAATGTCAAATGGCATATTTTACGTCAAAAAGTTTACATTTACGACCACACCTTATGTTATATGTAAAATTTTGCATACTTTAAGGCGAAATTTACATTCAATTTTTCTTATAACATTTTAGAAAAATTTTCTCAAAAGTGAACCTTAAAAACTTTAATTGCGATCAGTTTCAAACACGCAGAAAGCGGACGACGCTTGTTTTATGAGTGATTTGTTAAAAGTAATTTTAAAATATTGGTTTTCAAACAATTTGCCAAATAGAAAAGCTTAAAATTTATACGGCCAAGTCTAAAAATTCAATATAATCATTCCTATAACTGATTGATTCAACTGTACAAAACATATATATATGTATACATATTAATATTATATAATATAATTTGATAGATTGTTTTCTTTTTCCTTCTTATACTTTAATTCAATTCAATTTAACTCAAAAAAACATTTTTTTTTTTTTATTTTCTTTTTTAAAATTTTAACCTTCGAATAAGATTTTTGTAAATTTTGTAAGAATCATATGTAAAAATATATGGGCTTAATTTGGTCCTTCAAAATTTAATTATGTCATTTTTAAAGTATATATATACATCTTATATAATATTATGTACATATATATTTAAGTATAAGTATATTTTCATAAAATTATGAAATCTTTCTTGGAATTGAAAAAAATCAAATTAAAAATTAATTCATATACATAATAACTAAGTTATATTTTAAATAAAGGGGTTATAAGAAGCAAAAATTTAATTAATTTAATTTATTCAATTTTATATACATTTTTTATAAGTATAAGTACTTATATACATGTATACGTATGAAAGTAAGTACATTTATAAAACTTAATTATATAGTTTCTTCTCGTTTATATTTTTCAAATTACATTTCAAAAACAAATACTTGAGGCTAAAAATCAACAATTTATGTCATAATTCATCATCTAACTTGATTGGACATTTTTTATTTTTAATCTTTCATTTAAAAACTAAGCAATTTTTTGTTTTTTTGTAAGTTGATATAATTTAGTCAACGATTTAATATTTTAATTATTTCTTTTTATTACTTTTCCAGTATTAAATACAACAGATTATAAAAGTATTAAATACAACAGATTATAAAATGTATATATATATATATAAATAAATGAATACTGTTTTTTTAGTATAATTAAAATGTAGTGGTACTTGCGTCTGGTGAACAAGTACAAGATAATTTTATTATAAATAAAACCTAATTATAAATACAAATAGAAACATTTTCTACTTAATTTGCATCATTTGAATTATTTTTTATTTTTGGTTTTCTTTTTTTGCTTACTTCATCTTTTCATTTTTTGTTTTTTTTTTTTAAATGTACCTAAGTATATTTTAATTTTTAGAGAGTTGTCAAGTTTTTTCATTCTATTCTTCATTTTGTATCTCAGAAATTATTCTCTGTATACAGTGGTGGGATTCAGCCGTATCGCACCGGTTCGCGCGAACCGTTTCTTAGAAAATTTTAGGTTCGCAGAACCGGCTGTGATTATCAGAAGTTCGCGAGAACCGGCTACTAACAAAGAAATAAAAAGCAAAATAAACAACGCATACGAAATTCAAAAAATTTACCAAAGCATGCCTTCTCAAAGTTACCAAGATAAAATTTAAAAAATTGCAAACGAAATTCAAAAAATTTACAGAAGCATGCTTGCAATTTATGATTTGAATTTAGTTTTAAAATTTTCGTTACTGTGGTCACAAATTTTGTTTAATAGTATAAAATAGTATAAAAATAGTGTTGTAAAAACAAGTGAATTGTATAAAAATTGTAAGTATATATAAATATTAACAATTTGTTAAATAAAATTTATTATATAATAAAATAATCAACGTTAAATTTACATTAAATTTACATTATGAATACTTAAGCAATTAGTTCTGCGGAAGCTGAAAGAGGATTTTCTACCATGAATCTAATATATTCCGAAAAAAGAAACCGTTTAGTTGTTCAAAATGTTGCCAATCTTATGGTAATAAATTTAATTGGTCTTCCTTTGGATATACTTATGGAACGCTGAACCATTTGTTAAAACGTGGTTAAGAAAGAATCACTCTGCAGATGACAGCAGAGTAAAAAAAGCAACACTAAAAAACTATAATGAAAATCAAATTTTAATTTGGAAATATTTACAATAATTTTAAACACATTATAATATAATATAAATAATAAGTAATATAGCTATATCCTGTTTCTACTATCTTTTTTTATTGAATTCTTTTAAATTAAAATAATTTATGAAATTAAATAATAAATTGAAGTTTAATTTTTTTGGGTGAGTGCGATCCGGTTCTCAAATGTTTTGAGGATGCGAACCGGTTATTAAATATTTTGAATCCCACCACTGTCTGTATATATAAATAATATAATTGAATTGGTTAATTTAATTTTTAAAAATCATCAAGTGTAATTCAGAAAATTTTTTTTTTAAAAATAAATGTTAACTTTTTTCAACTCTTACGTAGTACAGAATATAATTTTGTTTTTTTATTCAGAAAATAAAAACTCAGTTACAATTGCCAACTAAAATGAAAAAAATTAAAAAAAGATAAGTAAAAAAAATATAATTATAAGTATAAGCATGATTTCAAGTTTTTTTTTTTGTACTTAACTAAAGGTACTTTCATTTTCCTTTGGCATTCAAAATATAAATCCAAAAATTCATTTTAAAACATTTTTCATGAGTTTGCTAATTCCATATTCCAACAAACAGGTAGATATGTAAAAAAAAAACAAAATTAAGGTTTAGGTTCAACTATTACACAATTTTTATAGATTCCTTATAATATTTTACCAAGGACAAAGTTCAAAAGAAAAAAAAAAAAAATATCTGAAGATTATATGAATCCTTAAATAAAAAAACAATACCTATAGTATCATTTTGTATAACGTATATTATATATACATATTATATATCTACTAAGAAATTATAAATATATGTATGTAATATCTAAAATGAATTTCCCCAATAACCTATTTTAAAAAAAAAAAGAAAGATTTTTTTTTAGAAATCGAAAACAAAATAAATGTAAACTTAAATCTTTTTTTTTTTTTCTTATATTTCTATATATACAATATGTAACTCTTAAGTAAAGTACATCAAATATTCTTTTAATACTTTTTTTTTTGTATTCTTGTTTTTTTTTTTTTTTTGTAATTTCCTTCATAAAAATGATGATTAATTATTAACTTGAAAGTTTAACCCACATTGAACTTAAACTATAAGAAAGTAAATAAATTAAAAGTTGATCCCAACCTAAAAGCATTGACTTGGAAATTCTTAATTTTTTTTTTTTTTTTTAAATAATTTTTCTTGCTGTTTTATATTTTTTTTTTTTAAATTACTTAAGACCTCAAATTATATGAATAAGTATAAGTATATATGCATTATGCTTATACTATACATCAAGGGGTTTTTAAATTAATTAATTATCAAGAACTCGGTTCAAAGTTTTGTGTTAGTTTTTTTTATTGATTTCTGAAATATGAGTATTTTAAAACAATACTAGGCAAGAATAATTTTCTGTAAGCCGTCGCTAAGTGAGGGATTTTTTTTAAAGAATATTGTTCTAATTTTATACCATATTTTTCATTGAAAAGCTGCAAAAACACAATTATTGTAATTATTAAAACAAAGCCAAATTTATTAAATTTATAATGCTAGACCATTGCTTAACAGAGGTAGGCCTAGAAGCAGATGGGAAAATAACATTGAAGACGATACCAGAAAACTAGGGGAAATAAACTGGAAAACCACCGCGAGAAACAGAGATGAATGGAGGAAGATAGTGAAGAAGGCTAAAACTCACAAGGAGTTGTAACGCTAAAAGATGATGATGATGATTAAAACAAAGCCATAGTATATTAAATTTTAAATAGTTCGAAATAAGATTTTAAAATTCTTAATACTTAATTAAAATTTGCCTAAACTGCTATCGTACTCCTTGTAAATACTTAACGAAACATTTTTAATTTATTATTCTGCCCCAAGGCTTAAACTAGTGAGTGAGCTTGATAACTGAGTTTGAACTTAAAAATCTTCTATTCAAACAAACATTTTGCCTGAACGTTCTATAATTTTATTTCTTAAAAAAGTGAAATCTGAGCCTAAGTCAAGGACCAAGGTTTATATCCATTCGATCAAATGTGTTTAAATAATTAACTTAGTAAACTAAGTACTTAGTTGGTTAATTTGAAAGAAAACTTTATTTGCTTATAAAAAAATAATAGTAAAATTTAAACGATACTTAAGATACCATTTTATAAATATTAGAAAAAACAGACACACTTATCCTGTTACATAAAACTTTTATAGTTACTTATTATTTTTTTTTTTAACTTGGAAATATTAAAAATAGTTTCTTTCTTTCGATACATTTTAAAATAATAATTTTTTTTTTTTTTTTTAACTTAATCAATATCTACAGGTAAGTAAGCAAAGTAATGCTAAAAAAAAAACGTATCAATTTTATAACCCTAAGGGAAATTAAAAAAAAAAAAAATTTGTTCTGCTTTTTGTTTTTTAATAATCGTACTTAAGTATACCGACAATATTAAATTTATTTTTATCCATTTCAATCAGTAAAGATAGTTAGTAGAAGGTAAGGAATAAAATATAATGAATTGGAAAGTGTAACAGTAGTTAGAAGACAGGAACACAATATAAGTATATGGTATAATGAACTGAATGAGTAACAAACTAAAATTAATAAACATATTTTCTTGGCTGTTTTTTAGTTCATAATTTTTATGAAAATTATCTAATAAGATATTCAGTACAAAATATTTAAATAAGAATTTTTCCAACCTATAAAACGCAAGAAAATAACCAAAGGAAAAAAAGAAAAGCCTGAATAGAATTTAAAAAAAAACAAAAAAAAAGTAACAAAAAAATGAAACAAATTTATAAATTAGGTACTGCTGCGTGATAATCATTGTTCTTAAAATAGATTGAAGGATAATTAGTAAAAATAAATCTTGATTTAGAAACTTACTTATTTAAAATTTTATAAGAAACAAGAAAAAAAAAAACAGAAGAAACAAAAACAACAGGAAAACAAGAAAATAATTGATGAAAAATGTTTTTTTTTTTTTTTTATAATACAACCACACCGTATTAAATTGCCTCTTATTTTATTTATTTCTATTGTTTTATTCAATTTTTTTTTTCTTTTCTTCATCAAATTATCCTTTATACCGCATACTTATTCTTCGTTTTTTTTTTAATTTATTTATTTTTTATGATATTCTTTTGTTATTCAACAAAAAAAAATTACTTACTTAATACTAAAAAACAATGTTATACTTATAATAAAGCATAAGAATTCATTGCAGATATTATCTATACTATACTTTTTTTTTTTTTGCCAACAAAATGAGAATATTTTATATACTTATATTGTATATATACTTATTGCTTGTTTTGTTATATGTAAATATATATTATATGTAGATATTGATAATTAGAAATTAGCTACAGTTGTTTATCAGCTGGTTATAATATGACGTAGCAATCTATAACGAGCTCTGCAGTAAAATTATCATTTCATCCTGTTGATTTTTAGGTACGTGGCGTTCTCTTTCTTTCCTTATTTATAAATATATATGTATATTTATATACTTTGTTTGCTTCATTTTTATTTATTTATTATTTTTTTTTGTACTTATTACTTATTATTTGTTGTGTTGCTTTTTTTTTTTGAATAAAAGTACAAATATATATATACAAACAAATATTTAAATGTATAAATATATACGTATAGATATAAGGATATTCAAATTGATATTGGTTGATGGGCGGAAAGGTGGTATGAAACACGCAAAAAGAAGTTTTTTTGTAATTTTATTTGCATATTTAAATAAGTTTATGTAGGTCCTAAAAAACATTTCCTTCAAAGAGAAATAAAAATATATGAAGTTTAAAATTATTCTATTTTATTTTTTTTATCTTTTTATAACTTGTAAGTAACACCTAAAATAAATTTTTTATTTCATTTACATATATATTTTGGGTTTTACAAATAAGCAAGTCCGTAAATGTCTTGCATGTCAAATTTTTCTGTGTATGTACCTAGCTTTTTTCCTTTTTTTTTTTATCTATGAAAATAGAGATGAGTTTTTTTACATCAAAAGGAAAATAAAAATAAGAAAAACAGCAAAAAAAAAAATATGTATAGATTCAGAAGAGTTAAAAAATTAAAATGTATAAAATGTAACGAAATTTTGGGAATTTTACAATTTATATTTTCATGAATTTTTATTTGCTTACATTATTCTTATTTATAGAGCACAAAAAAAAAAAAAAACAACAAAAACAAAACAATGCAAATAAAATTTGAAGGAAAATTTTCATTTTAAAATTAATTTTATTTTGTGCCTTCATGTTTCGTTTTTTTTTTTTATTTTTGCATAAAAAAAAAAAGTGAGAAATTTTCTTGTATCCATACAAAAATCAATAACAAATAAGAGTATATGGAGGTTAACTTCCTTTCTAGTTTTACAATATTGTAATATTACAACAGTTACATATAAACGTATATCTTCTATGTCTATCTGTCTATATATATATATACTTTTTCTTCTATTTCTGTTTTCTTTTTTTTTCTTTTTATTATTATTCTTGATAGCTATTTATTCTTAATATCCTTTTAGATCAAATCCTTCCATTAAAATACAAATGATAAAATGAATAAAAAATAACAAACCAGTTCAATGCTTTAGAATAATCTAAAAAAAAAATAAAAAAAAAGACAAAAATATAAATGAGAAAGGAACAAAAAAAATAAAGTAGAAAAAATTATATTTTATCCGAAAACAAAATCCATGCCATTAAATATACAACTATACCCCAGTGTAATTTTAATGTCTGCCCTATCTATATTTGTTTTTTTTTTTTTTGTGTTATACTTAGGTATACGTATAGAGCTATTTTGTGTTTTGTTGTTGCTGCTGCTTTTGTTTTATAGGAAAGGAATAAAAATAACAAAAACAAAAAAAAAAATCAAAATTAAAACAGCACCAAGTGGTGGGGTCAAGGCCAATAATTCATGAGTAAAGTAAAAAAAAAAAAATATTTCCATTCCGTTTATTTAAAAAATAAAATACTTTTTATTTTTTTTTATTTATTTTCTAAACCCCCACCGTATTCCAAAAGACAATCCATTCATATTCTTCCCCTTTTTTTCTGGCCTCTATCTATGTTTTAGTTGTTATTATTGTTGTTTTTATTTCCTTATCTTCTATCTGGTTATAATATAATTCATTCCATCTACACAATCTATATTAAAAGTAGGTAGTTATGAAAAAAAATATATTATATTTTGCCTGACTGGTGATAAGGAGAATAATAAATGACTTAAAATTATGTCTTGACAATCTTTGTCTTCTCACCATTTTTGGTTGAATGGTGATATGATGGTAACAATAATAATAATAATAACAAATAATATATATATATATATATATTTTAAATGGTGGTTTAGGCAGTAAAAATTGGTGGTGTTGGCTGGTTGGTTAAAGCTTATTTGAAAAATTCTTTTTTAATAGTGTGTGTCTTGTTCAAATATTTTATAAAAAAAAACTTTATTCTTGTTTTTAAATTATGGAAACCTAACAAAACTTTTTGTTAAAAAAAAATATAAAATGTTTTTTCTTTTATTTTTGCGTGTTTTTCTTGTTGTTTTATTTTTTGTTAAGATTGTTCATATCCAGTTTTTCCAAGTTTTTTAAAGATTTTTTTCTTTTTATTATTTTTGTTTTCTGATTTAAGTTTTTTTTTTTTTTTGTTTTATTATTTTCAGATCAGATTTTTGTCACAAAGTAGACTTTAAATATTTATTTATCGAATTTAAAATAAAAATAATAATTTCATTTTGTTTCCTAAAAATAAAAAAAAATAGAAAACAAATCTTTGAAAACAAAAAAAAAAAATTGTATAATTTAAAGAATTTTTCCTTTTTGTATTTACCTGATTTTGTACATTTATTATTAGTTGACTTTGGAAATTTTTTATTAATTGTAGAAAAATTAATAATACTAAGAAAAAATGATTTGTTTTTAATAAATTTACACACATCTTATCACAAAAATGATACACCAAAAAAAAAAACTTATAAATTAATTTTTTTTTTTTTTGTTTTATTATGGAAGAACTGGAATTAAAATTAGATTTATTATTATTATTATGTATTTTTATAAGAAAATCCCATTTGTTTTATTTTTTATTGGATGTGTATTTTATATTTATATTTTATTACGATTACTTTTTCTGAATTATTAATGTGTAAACGATTTTTATTTTTTTCTTTTTTTTTTGTTTAATCTTTTTTTTGTATAATAATATTAATTTCATCCGTTCACATAAAAAAAAAAATAAAATAAAAATTGAAATTTCTTTTCGTTTTTTTTATCACAAATTGTATTGTAATTTACTTTTCTCAACACACAAATACGAACTGAAGTCTCTGATAACTTTTTTTTATTTGACAGCAGCCAAATAAAATTTGAAAGAAGTGAAAAATATACAAAATTGTAAATTAATTGGAGTGAATGTGATAGAATGTTTGTTTATTTTATTTTGACATTTAGAATGAAATAGAAAATAAAATTTCGTGCAGTTTTTATGTAAATAATGATAGTCAGCGCTATTTTATAACCTGGTGGTTGGTTTTCTGTTGAATTATTTAATTTTTGGAAATGAAACATAAATATGTTCAGTGTTGCCATTTTGACAGAATTCCGGTCAAATTTGACCGGAAAAAATATTCTTTGACTGGAAAAAAACTCGAAATATTTTGACTGGATTTTTGACTGATTTATTTTTTTATTTGACCGATTTTGACAGAATTTCGTTTCAACGAATATTTTTAAAAATTTAAAATATTTTTAAAAAATACTCGTTGACGCTGAACGAATTTTTTCGCACAACTACAAATTGTAGTTAACGAACAACAATTGAGAAATACTGGAATGACAAATCATTTAATATACATACATGTACATATAAAATTATCACAGAAATCGAATGCAGCTTAAACTCAATAATGCTGTTTTGATTAAAAGAAAACATTTGCCAAAAGAAAATTGGTACAATATGAATATACCACCAGAAGTGATTAATAAAATCGGTAAAAAAGATATATACGAAAACGATAGTGAAGAAGATTTGGATTTTGAAGAAGATTTCCTTTATGGATGAAATTTTTTAATAAGTTTATTTTTAGAACATATATTTTTTTGGTGCAATAAGTTTTACATATGTATACCGTCCAGCTACATAGAGTTTCTTTTTTTTAATTTATGAAATAATTTTTGTTTTTGTTTAATGTATGAAATAAGTTTTGTTTTTGTTTATGGAATAATGTTTTTGATTAATGTTAGTACAACTTTTTTTGGTTTGTGATAATCTTTATTTGATATTTTGAAATAAATATTTTACTACTTTATCTGAAATAATAAATAAATAAATCTTCGACATGGTCACATTATATCATTAGTTATATTAGGTATTGCGAATTTATAAAAAGCAACGCTCCTTAAATCAATCTAAACAAAGAAATTATGTACATGTTTCATTATACATACTTAATTTTAAGTCTTTCTTAATTAAATTTTTATTTTGACCGATTTTTTGACAGAATTTTACTCTAAAAACTTTTGACTGGATTTTTTGACAGAATTTTTTAAAAAGTTTTCCAGTCAAACTGTCAAATTTGACCGGATTGAAAATTTTGAAGTGGCAACACTGAATATGTTTCAAATATGTTTCGTTTTCAATATGACTAGAGACACAATCAACATAGCGGATAAATTTGGAAATTAAATTGTAAATAATAATTGATTAATCTATTTTTTTTTCAACTAAAGATGGTGCATGATATTTTAGATTTAGTATAAAGTTTTTGTTCAGGAATTATAAATGGTTCAAGTGCCGGATGGAAATATTTAGTACTTAAAAATTCATATAAATATTTTTTCAGCTAAAAATGTCGGATTATATTTGAAATTGAAAGCAATGTTTTTCTTTGGTTTTTGGTTTTTATTTAGACAATTTAGTACTTAACAATTAGTTCAGGTAGTTTAGTACTAAACTAATTTAACTGAACAGTTCAAGAAGTATAAATGGTTCATGTCTTCGTTGAAAATATTAACATTCTGATTAAAATTAGGATTTAATTTTTTTATCATTCAGATATTTTAATTTAACTTGGATTAAATGTCATATTAAAAAGCTAATTATATATTTCCGTGAAAATTTTAACGGTAATGTGGAAAACTTTATTCATTATTTGAAAAAAGAAAAATTTTTTCAAAATAATTACATAATAATTGTTACCTATCCATAAACTTTAGTTTAAGCTTGATTAAGATTCATTAAAGATGTACGGTTAATCTTCGTTATATTTTCAAATTTGAATTAACGACATTTTAATATTTAAGATTGAATTAATTTAATTAATTATAATGTACTGCTAAAAATACTGGCAACTGAAGGGTTTTGGCAATTTTTTTATATACTATTTATTAATTATAGTAACTTATATTATTTAATTTATTTTTGTCGCGAGCTTTATATGAAATCCTCAAGATAATAATGCCAAAGGCAAAAGCCGCAAGACAAAATCTCCAAACTCAAATCCACAAAAAAACAATTGTTCAATTTCGTTTTTATATACATGTCTTGCATAAGCATATACCTATAAATATTCTGGAAAAAATGCAAAACCTTTAATTTGGCATTGGAGATTTTTTCTTTTGGTATTTTGCAACTAAGAATTTTGTCTTAGTGACGATTTTGTAGGATATAAAATTTTGCGAGTTTTGTACCAATCCTCTTTATATTATATAATTTGTATTTGGGTTTCTTCACATGAAAGTTGTTTATTTTCAAATGAATTTGATCGTTTTTTAAATACACGGAGTTCCTTGGGATCCGGTAGTCAGATCAACATATTTGCAAAATGGTAGTCGCATTTACAAATTTGTTATGTAAAGTTATATAAATGTAAAAGTATTTTGTAAAATTGTAAATTTGGTGAAATACGCTCATACGCTCTAAGCATGTATAAACTTAAATATATTCGCTCATTTAATACATCTAGGAACTTTTCTGTATTATTTTGTTTCAGTTTTACATTTTACAATTCAGATTTAACATTTTGGGGATTAGCCTAAACCACAAAATTGACTTGGTTCAATCATTTTTTTTGAAGAAGCTTTTGGGGTTTCTTGTACCGCTGCAAAAACTTACTTCTCTCCCACTGATCTCCTTTACATCTATAAAACATATATTTGACCGAAAATGGAGTATAATGCACACCATTAGGCTGGAGCCATTATTACAGCAATGAGATATCTTAATAAATTACAAAACAGAGCTATTCGTCTTATAAATGATCACAACGTCCCATGACCCTCTGTTCAAAAAAATTTAAACAATTAATGCATTCACTCAAGATTTACCAATGGCAAAATAAGGAGGGTAACACATGCTCATCCATACACTTGACCTAACCAAATGGAGCAACATGGCTTATGGAATATCCCAATATCCTTTCAAACCCCCATCTGCTTAACCAAACTGTATATTTGTATTACAAGAATCTTTCTTAAGTTTGGCTGAAAAAGGTTGTGGTTTTGCTGTGTTAAAGCCGCATATTACTCAAAGGAACAACGCTTTCTCAAGTTTTATTCTAAAAAAGATTATTTCACACAAACACACATATATAAAATGTATTTTATATATTAAAGAACCTTGAGATATTTATAAAATTTTAATCATAATTTCATGAATCTAACTATCTAATGTAACGTATTACTATAAGTTTCTATTCATAAACAACCAGGTAAAAGTGTAAATTAAAAATTAAAAAAAAAAGAAAATTTATTAAAGTATTGGATTTTGAAGTGATATAAATTCTTTTATATCTTTAATACACATCCAGTTGAAGAAATTTTAAGTTCAAAAGATATAAAGAAAATTGTAAAAATAAAAAAAGAATAAGTGAATTGGCATTTGATGTTTAAATAAAAAAATTGAAAAGAAATTTTCTATAATCGAAAATTACTGACCTGAACTAAAATCTGTACTTTTTTTTTCAATAGTTTTTCTTTAAGGTCTGATTTTGAACTGCATTTATTTTATATTTAAATTATGATTTAAAAAGAAACTGAGGAAATGAGGGAATGTACTGAAAAAATTCTATATTTAAAACTATACGACCTGAATACGATTGTGCAATTCTTGCACCCATTTAAAATAAATTCTAACAAATTAATATTTTAAATAGAGATCTGAAAAGATTTTTGATTTTATTAATATAAAATCTATATAGAAGATTATGTGAGTAGTAAATATTAAATTAATTAGATAAATTTTCAGAATGTTTTAAAATACAATTGAAAAAGTACAAAATCTAAAAAAAATCTGAAAGAAAGTTAAAGAAATGTTGTTGTACGTGTTGAAATTATGCTGTATTCCTATATTTTGTAGGGACTAACTCCTGTTCTAAAGAAATTAAACAATTAATGCATCCACTCAAGATTTTCCAACGGCAAAACAAGGAGGATAACAGATGCTCATCCATACACAGTTGAGCTAAACAGATGGTGCAACAGGGCTTATGGAATAAAAGGACTTAAATGAAGGAATATAGAGAATAATAAGAGTTCACTCAAAAATATTCGAAAATGCTCTAATTCCTCAATGTCAAAAGATCTAAAATTCTCGGGGAACATATTCTCGCCTCTCCATCCAACTCTACTTTGAACGTTTGATCATTTCTTTTGAGATATTTGCAGCTCTATGTAAATATTCTTTCCTATTTTTATCTTTTGACTTCCTATACTCTCCTGCTTTCTCGAAGATTCCATTTTAACATCAGTGTTTTAGTTGGCCTATAAAATGATTAGAAATATTTAAAACTTTTCAAAGACTATGCGCTAAAAAAAAAATCAGTCGCATAGCCTTGGATTGGAACCCTCCAGCAATTAGAAGATGCAAATATCCAAATACCTGAAGACGTCTCACATTAGAGAATGTAAAAATAGCACCAGGACACCATGGGAAGTGGAGATATGGAATGGAGGTGCTAATGGAGGTGTCCCGTGCTCCTCCGCCCAGTGACAATTAAAAAAAATTATTTATATATATATAGAACTAGATGAAAAGACTATTCACTAAGCTCTATGATTTCTGGGGGAGGTATAAAAAAAATATAACAGTTTAATTGATTATTTTCATAATAAGATATTATATAAGATAATTGAGGTAGTTTGTTTATTATGCTGTTCTCAAAAATTACAAAAAATGTTTTTCAATAACAATTAGTAAACCTGCCTGGGAGCGGGTCTCCTGCCTCCGCATTCGGTGTATTGTTCAAGCTTACCGCAATCTTTTGAATCAAATTAATATATGTACCTTAGTTTAGAAGAAAAATTTTTCCAGATAGGATATGAATTTTCTAATTAATACACACGCACATATACAGACTAATACACAAAAATATATTTTTTATATACGTCATATAAATTTTCATGTACGAGTATATTATTCCTGTGTATAAGTACATACTTTATATACACACATACATTATACTAAATATGAAAAAATAAAGCAAAACTCCTGAAAGGAATTTATTAATTAAAATAATTTTTTTTTTGTTTTTTAAGAATTGGCTCTTAATTTGCTCTATTTTTCTTCTTTAAACAATATACCCAATACTCAATAAAGAAAAAAATATAATGAAATTTACATAAGTATAACCAGGTTTAATCCTTTTTTTTCTATTTGACTAAAATAACAGGAAAAAAAATAAAAACACAATTGCATACATATAGGATGCGAATTTAGAGAAAATTATGTAAACAATTTTTATTTCGATTTTTTTTTTTATTTAATAAGAGAAATATTGGAGGGTAATAAATATATCAAATATGAATAATTATAATTAGACTGATTGATGAAATGAATTGTTTAAATAAGAAATTAGGTTGAATTCATATACCGAATAATAAAATAAAATTAGAGTGTATAAATATGTGTGTGTACCTACATATATGTATTTTCTGGTGAACGAACACGATTGTAGTTTTAAACATTAAATTATATTGAATGTGAAAAATTAATAGGCCATTTGATTGGATTTAGAAACGCTAAAAATAGAATTTAGTTTAATAAAAATCATCCTAAAATTATGCAAAAAAATTTAATTGAAAACAACGAGTTCATCCTAAGATTATGCAATCTTACTGTAAACCCAAATAACGTTTTTAAATGGAAGAAAGTGAATAATATTTCATAATATCGAGTTCTTAGGTGCGTTTAAAACCTGAAGTCTCTTGCTCCGTTTCAAATGTTTTCATCCTAATATTATGCAAATTCCGTAAATTCAATTAACGTTTTTAAAGCCTAGAAGGAGAAACTGTTAATACTTTATTATCATCAAGTTCTTAGTTGTGTTTAAAATTTAAAGTCCATTGCTCCTCAGGATGTTTCAAATCGATTACAAATTCATACTGAACAGACAGACAGATGGAAAAGTTTAAAAAAAAATTTAAAAAACAAGATATTAAAAATAAAAACAAATATTTCGTAAATAGTTTTACAATTTGACTAAAGTACACATTATACAATTTTGCAATGAGATTTTAATGAAACTTTATAAATTCTTCAATATTTTTTTTAAATAATTCACCTGAGCTTTGGCTGTCTCGAATAGAGCTTTTCAATTGCAAATTGCAAGTTTTAAAAAAAAAATTTGAATAGAACAGCACTTATTAGAGAACTTCTTAGGTTAGACTACAGTTACAAACTGATCATTTTAAACATTTGGAAAATCGAATGCTTTTTGAGGATCCAATGTTCAAGGATACAAACCTTATTATATTAATTATAAAAAAATCTTTAAATGAGTCATATATCTTACAATTTAAACTAAAATTTACTTAAAAGAGAGCCACATTATATATATTTATATAGCTAAGTGCTACGACTCACTCCCCGACATATAAAAGATGAATCACTTCCGAATGTGCTAAAGACTTGCGATAGAAGACATTTGATAGAGAAATTTAAGATTGAAATTTTTCGAATCCAGAGTGTCATTTCTAGTACAATAAGCTCTTTATATGTATCAAAAAGTATGAAGCACTTCTAAATGTGCTAGAAACTTGCGGTAAAAGGTATTTGATAGGGCTGTTTGATAGAGATACTATTTAGAAAATTCTGGCATTGAAATTTTTTCGGTCCCTAGTATCTCTTTTAGTACTTTTAGTGTTTTTTATGTAGTAAAAGGATGCGCTTGCATTGGAAATTTGTAAACACTGAATTATAAAAGTCAGTAATCAAGTTGAGTACCATTTATACTCTTGTACCTGTTTTTAGTTATAAAGAGCCCTCAAATAAAAAAGTTATTAGTATCATCATGTGGAACGTTACTAAAAAAACCTTAGCGAGCCTTAGCTCTTTCATAATTATTATGGAAATATAATGTAAGGATGAAGAACATAACTACTAGAAACCAATTATGTGAATGCTTGCAATGTAAGTACACTAGTTTTTAGATTCAAAATAACTACCTTCAATATAAGATTTATTACGATTACCTAAAATGAAGATAATTAAAAACTACCTGCAAATAATTAAATAAATATTATTTTACATTTAGTACAAATAATCGTTGCCTTCACATTTAATTTGAAGATGTCTATATTTTATATAGTGCATTTCATTAAGAGTTTATTGTAAGTTTCTAATATAACCTTTAAAATAAACACAGATTGATTTGTTCAAGATAATATCTATAGATACTTACATATATATAAATAATCAAGATTATTATACATATATATACAACAATTTACAATAGATACACATACAATCAAAACAATCAAATAAATTAACCGCTGATATCTTCGTTGTTGATTTTTCTCAATTCCAATTTCAATATTTAAATAATTATTTCCAATTCAATATAACTATCTATCAGATACATTTTTCAGATACATTTATGTACACGTATATTGGTAATTTGTACTTGTACATAATATATATATATAATGATAAAATGAGGTGAAAAGAATATTTGTATAAAGATGAATTAATAGATTTGTTAAAAAGATTCACAAGAAAAAAAAAAGAGAACAGAGGAGTGAAAGATAACGAGACAATAACGGTACAAAAATTTGAATAGAAAATCAATTCATTTGTTTTTTGTTTTTTTTTTGGAAAAAATTAGGGCAATCTGCTGCTGTTTTTTTTATATAATAGTGTGTTATACTGTTATTTATTCTACCCTGTCATTTTGAATTATTTTGTTCTTTTTGGAACAGAACAGATCAGAACAATGGAAATACGGAAAACTTCATAATGTTCTGAAATAAAAATAAAAAAAAAAAAATAGTTGCCTAATAAAATTTGAATGAATTAAAAAACTTATTCTTTCTAGGTTTTTGTTCTTCTTGTTTTTTTTCTTTAGTGAATTCAAGATAATTGATGATGTAACAAAGAAAAGTTCAACAAATTGTTGAATTTAAGAAAAAAATATAAGAAAAAATAAAAAAATAAGTATTTTATTGTTTTAAAATAGATAAAATGAGTATTGAAAGAATATAGTTGTCCTTGCCAACTTTAAGGTACCGATTCGAGTAAATTATAGTAATTAAAGTTATATAGACTGTAGTTTTAATAAAAATATTATTTTTTGAACTTCTCATCACTTTTCTTGTGACTTACGTTTTACGCAAGTCATTGGTGTGTATGATGTTAATTAAATACTTTTTTTTAAACTAAGTCTTTGTCTGAACCCTAATATTGCTTAGATTTTGTCACAGTTTTTTAGTTTAGTTAGTTTTTTTTTTGTTTTTTTTAAGGGTTGATGGATTGGATTAAAGAAAAAAATTTTGAGGTGTATCATTAAGATGAATGAAAATGTTCTTCTTAAACTTATTAGGATCATATATAAATTTAGACCAACTTTTGGAAACACATTACACGGTAACTGATAAAAGCGACCTACGCATAACAAACGAATTTCCATAAGTTTATGGAATCAGTTACAATGTAATTTCGTGTTTCGTCATCTTACTAATTCAACAGTGTGGGGATAAGCATCAGTTGCACTCCTTGTTTCCGATTGGAAAACTTTAAAAGGAGGCATTAATTGTTTGATTTTTTTGGAATAGCTGTTCGTCCCTAAAAGTTATCTATAAAATAGGGTTAATGACAGGACGATGTGTCGATGAAGTGAGTGTTGAGGTAACACTGGCTTAATTTATAAGACGGATAGCTCAATTTTCACTTCATCGAGATATGTAAGTGCGAATTGAAGGGCTCCAGTCCAATGCACACATTATAATTCATTTTTGGTTTAATGTAAGTTTTATAGATTTCTAGACCTCAGGTGCAGAGAAATACATTTTATTTTTTTGAATCTTTAGCTATATGAATGTTTATCCAAAGTTTTTATTAGAATAGCTTCAACCCATAGTAAGCATTTTCTCTGTTCTTAATTTTCTTAAATGCAGCAATTTGTAGGAAAATATAAAAATTTTGAAGAAGCATTTAACAAAAAGGAGCTTGGTTTAAATATTATAACTTATTTTGAAAGTGCTTTATGTTCGTTACCACAATTGGTGAGTCATATAAGTTCAAACTTTGTCACTGGCACCTGTTACTTTACTCTCCTATTTTTCAATTTAAACTTTGTGTAGTGTAATTAATTCCAAAGAAATCGGTTTGAGAACTCTGTATAACAGTTATTTAAAATATTTTAAAACTTTGAAAAATTTCTTGGGTTTGTTATACATATTAGGATTTACCGATTTATTATTTTTTTTTTTTTTATTATTTATATTAGGGTATAGGGATTTCAATTTGAAACTTTATTGTGTTCTTAGTTTTCAAAATTTGTTATCTGGATCCAGAAATAGGGGAACTCTTTTAAGAATAATCTCACGGTCTGTAGTTTAGAAGACATTACATATGCATTGTTTAAAAATTTGATTTGAAGGTACCCAAAAATAAAGCCCCAAGAATTTGAAAAATTTGATAAAAAACTGCTTGCACAATGGCGGAATTTGTTTCAAATTTTAACCTTATGGATTTAATTAGATTTGAACAAAATTAAATTGATTCTATGTAGTGGTAATTGGTTTTAAATATATAATTTACCTAACCGCCCAAAGATGTGATGTGATTTCAACCAAAGAGAGTATGGAGGCATTGGTTCAAAAAATTTAATGGAATTTCAACAGACAGACAGACTGACAAATGGAAGCCTCAATCGATTTAAATTTCGATGCTATTGGAACCACAGTTCGTGATTGATTTAATGCATTACAAACGGAGGAGCTTATTTAAAATACAGATATAGTGTCTTTCACACCTGTATTAAAAAAAAAATATATAGTGAAATATTTTGGTAGGTATGTAAAGTTCAAAGTCCTGAATGGAAATTTTATGTGGGGGGAAATAAAAAACAGTTTCTAATAAAAGGTTTCAGGAACAATAAAATAATAAAAAAAAAAAAAAACATTTTTATTATAGAAAAATAATAATTATAAAAATAAAAATTCATAAATTCTGATGTATTATTATTTAAAATAATATAATAAAAAATTAAATAATAATCATAGTAATTGAAATAACAAAAGATACTGTACTGTAGTTAGAGTATATATTAATGAGTATTCAATATTTGTTTTTGTCTTAATATTTTATTATAAAGCCTCTAATGAATAAAAATGAATTTGTCAATACCTTGAATAAATTTAATAGCTTTAGTATACATTAATTTTACATTTTTCTAATTATTAGAAGCATTGAAACTGATTAACATTGAAACTAAAATTTAATAAATGAGGGTGAAAATAATTACAATAGATACGATTTAGTTTCTATAAACTGATTTATATATTTTAGAATTCTAATAAAGTATTTATTTATATATTTATGTACAGCCCCCTACCACATACAATGTAATAAGTGTGTCAATCTACCTTTTCTTTTCAGATGTGGCAGTTAAATTTATTTTATATTATGGTATAAACTATTATGATATCAATTATAAATTATACTTTTTTATTAGATATGATCTGACCAGGATTTGAACCCGAAACTTTTCGATTGAAGAGTCGCCATTCTAGCCACTGAGCTATCTCCTTCTTTTTCTATAGCTTTACAGTCCTTGATGAACCTGAGCTTCCGCTATAATTCTCTTCCATACATCCCGATCTTGTGCAACTCTCTTCCAATTTCTTATTCCTAAAATCCTTATGTTCAGTCAATTGTTCAAGCTCGAAATTATTTCTTGATCTGTATGTACCATCTTCGTTTCTAACCGGCCCATATATTTTTCGAAGTATTTTACGCTCAAATATTCCCAGTTGTCTACAATCTGCAGTTTTAAGCGTCCATGTTTCACATCCGTATGTTAGAACCGGTCCGATTAATGTTTTGTATAATTTAAGCTTTGTATTTCTCGACAACAGCCTGGATTTCATAAGTCCAGAGTATGTATAGCCACTGAGCTATCAGTCAGATTAAAATTTTTAATTAAATTAGTATTGTTTTAATTGTCCTTCGAAGACATTTTTAAATAAAATTAGATTGTAAATAAAAGTGAAGCTTTTAAAGGTGTCCTCAAATTGAGAGAATACAAAACCGTGTTCTAATGTAAAGTTGTGATGTTGAAGTTATTTTTAAAAATCTTCTATGTAAGAATCTTCTATTATTTCGGAACAAACAAAAATATCTGTTCCGAATTTTTATCCGAATTAAAATTTTAATAACCTTTCTTTTTGGAACTTCATTCACAAAAACCAAAAATATAAAGTTACTAAAATGTACCTGTACCTAAAAAGGCCCCGTTTCATTGAAACTATTAGCTTAATTTTTAGTAAAATCTAAATCAGCAAGAAAAATTGAAAATATCTCATAAATTATGGTGCCACATTTTGAAACTTTTCTTAATTTTTTCCCCGTTAGTAGACACTAGCTATAGAGAATCTAGAACATGGATTTTTTTTAATCATGTCGGCTCAACATCTGGGCTCTAAAGTAAGAGGACAGGAACTTAATTTAAATTCTAAACCAGAACAATCGAATCTCACAATTTTATATTAGAAAATAAACAGAGAACTAGAGAAAGTGAGGATTCTCAACATAGTCTGATGAGTGATGGACAGACAGAGTGGAAATTTAAAAAAAAAAATTTTAAATAAAAAAAAAAAAAAAAAATAATTTATTCTTTAATTCTCTTTAAAAATTAATTTTAAAGATTTTCTCTTATTGGCGTTTCAATTGTATATTCGATTATCCACATGCAACTCAATATTGCAACAGATTCAGAAAATAACTCAGGTTTTAATTAACATGAGAAACTGAATTTCTGTCAAAAAAAAGTCAAATTTTATGGCTATGACTTTTGATAGCTGCTATAGATTAATTGAATAATTAAATAATGCTTCTATGAGACGGGCTTTAGTAGCTGTCAATGAACTCAGAAATTTATATGAATGTGCTATTACATTGGTACTTAATAAATTAGCAATAATAAATGAAAATGTTTCCTAGAATTCAAATGACAAGGCTTAGAATTCAAAGACTTAGAATTCAAATGACAGGTAGTTAATGCAAACATGCAAGTCCATTGACAAGTGAATACTTTGGTAATTGCTTGTGCACCACTTATAGTCAACTTGAAGTTATGTATTTAATACGAGTGTAGTTTGGCGGTAGTTGAGTAAATAGAATAACAAATTTAGAAACTTAAGAAGATTGATTAATCGGTTAGAAGATTCGCACACAAATAAATAAGATTTTAGTAATTATGATCACGCTTAGGCTTCCCTTCCTCAGAGTTCCGCGTATTTTTGTAAAAATACATTTCCAAAGCTCAATAGCGATCCTACTACAAATTATTATCTTTAATGTAAGTCTCTGTTAAAATTTAAATAATTTTTGATACACCCACATTTTCTAATACAAACATTTCTAAAAAATCCCTCTAAATCTACTGAAGGGATTTCTATTTTAACAGTGGAGGAAAATAAAAATTAAAGTTGCAAATCAAACACAAAAAGAAAAAGAAAAAAGGAAAATGCAATCTCTATCCTTTTTAATATCTTTCAGACATTATGTATCACAAAGGATAACAGTACCATCAAATTTGACACCAATATAATCAATAACCGAAAAACAACAAAATAAAAACAAAATTTTTTACATCAGATTGAAATATTTTTTTTTAAGACAGAGATGGGTGCAGGGTTATAACACTCAGGGTTATAATTCCGTTAGGGACTTATGACTCATTTAATGGCCCAAGTAACATTTGCCAAGAGTAATACTCTAGAAAATTTGGAAAAGCTCTCATAAGGCTCTCATAACACACTTGGAAGCTCTCATAACATATTCTTATTACAAGAGTTAAATTAACTCTTAAAGTGTTCTTGTTATGAGATATCAACACTTCTAGTGTTAAAAATTCTTTTACTCTCATAGTAAAACTATTTTCATATATCTCCATTAAAAGTAAGAAAATTTCTATTCTCATAAAGTCTTTTTTATGAGATTTTAACTCTTGTAGAATTGTGCTCTTATAAGAATTCCTTTGTGAGAGTCTAACTTAAATAACACATTATAATAACATTAAGCTCATTACTTACCTTAAATTAAATTAATTTTTCAATTTAATACACGTAATTTTTCAATTTAATACACAAAAAACTATTTCTTTAATAAAATTCTTTAATACACGACTGTTAATAACAGAGAGCTTAAATGTTATATAAATAACTAAATAAAAAAAAATCAGAGATCAATACTCTTGTAACAAGATCAATATTCTCATAACAAGAGTAAAAAGACTGATTTATACTTGTAGGAAGAGCAATATTCTCTTAAAAGTAAAAAGACTGATTTATACTTGTAACAAGATTAATGTTCTCATAATAAGAGTAAAAACATTAATTTAGTTCATGAAATATGAATTAAATTTCAAATTAATCTCATAAGAAGATCAATACTCTTGTAACAAGATCAAAATTCTCACAAAGAGAAAAAAGGCTGATTAATACTTGTAACAAGATCAATATTCTCATTTGAGTAAAAAGACTGATTTGATTTTTTTTGTTTGTATGTAAAACACAAAGAAAGAGTTGTCTTCGCCAACTCTAAACATCAACTTTACTGCAAAACATGAAATTATATGAATTTTGTTTTTTTGTTTTTTTTTGTTTTTTTTTTTTTGTAAGTAGATAACGATTTCGAGTTACGATTTCATATGATTTAAATGATGCGTAGTTTATTTAAGATAAGCAAAAGTTACGATTTCATATGATTTAAATGATGCGTAGTTTATTTAAGATAAGCAAAAATTTACTTTCTTATATTTTTTTTGTAATGTTTATAATAGCATAGGGGAAATGAATAAATATTGAACAGCTATATGTTATACTAATTTAATAAGTTTCATGTGGTACAAACGTAGTATAAATTTTGGCATACCTGAAACTTGTTTGTTTAGATATAAAAAACAAAATTAGAATTTTCTGAGAAAAAAAAAATATTTTTTGACACTGAAAAAAATTATCAAACAATACGTTTTGTAAATACTTGGAAATTAGAACAAATAAAAATTCAACAATATTATTTTTTTTAATATATTTCATTGATGATACTTCATACATTTATAAATAAGTATTTTTAATAAAAATTATTTAAAGAGGTGAAATTTAGAGAAGAAATTTCATATTAATTTATTTAATTTCTGCAAATATAAAGAAGTATAATATGTAGGCTATAAGACACTGTTAGGTAATGTCAGTAAAAAATATTTTTAATGATATTTTTATTTCAATTAACTTTTTAATAGATAATTAATTATATTATATAGATATGGTGTTATCTAAATTCTAAAGTGACACACAGACTTTTAAATACATATAGCCGGTTAGAAGATGCGAAAACTCTGCGTGTTTTTAAATTTATTAGAATTTATACAAAAATCATAATAGACTACCTATACTATTTCTAAATTATACTTCTAAAGTTATTTAACGCTTAAAAACACCAAATATGTATATTACATTAGTTAGTTACTGTTTTTTTTTAATTTCTTTTAAAAATAGGATTACCTTTTAATTTTTATAGCATAGCATGAATTAAAAATAATTTTTAGATTCCTGAATTTTACTCAAAACTTAAAAACTTATTCATATTTTTGATGAAGATGGTAATAATAATTATCCAAAATACAAAATTATAAATTTTGTGAACCTGGTTAAATATATTTTATGCGAACTAATAAGTTTTTAAAATTATAATAATATTTATATTAAATATTAATAACCTTGCCAGCTAATGCTATTAATAATAATAACAATAATAATGTTACATATTTATAATATTATTAACTTTATTTGATTTGTTAATAATTTTTTTCAGTGAATTATTCTCATATGAAGAGTTTTACTCTTATAAGAAGATCAATTACTAATCTTATCAAATAGCGGCCATATTATTCAGACTTTCTTTATTGTTCTCAATCTTAACCCTTAGATTACTAAGTAATTTTTTTGAATTAAAAAATATGAAAAAATATTTCTTGTAAAAATTATTAAATTTTAATAATTTACAACATAAAATGATAGCTTCAATTCAATTTTAGAAATTATTTATTGTATTTTATATTCAGTTTTACAGAAATTTACTCGAATTTTCACATAAACATACGTAGAAATAGAATAATAAGCCTTAAAAGGGTTAAAAAATTATTATTAAAATTTTTTAAATTTGAATTATTTTTGGCGCGCGTTGTTTTTTTTCGAGGTAAAATGCCTACTTTTATTAATAAAATTTCAATGCCCGTAGTATTTTGGCTTATATTATTGACGAAATAGTTATTTTAGTTTCCTATAAATTATATGTTCATATTAAATCTAATATACTTCTTTATGATATTATACACATACATATAATTAAAAAGTTACTTTATTTAATCGCCACCAAAAATAATTCTAAAAAGCAATACGGATACATTTATATTATAATATGTTGGTTTCTCTTTCTACCAATAAACTATACTCTTTTGAGTATTGTATGAATGTATTTTAATACTCTCATAGTAGTGTTCTTATGAGCGTTTTATACTTATAGAACTCTTACAATGAGAGCTAAACTCTTGTTATGAGTGTTAATTAACTCTCATAACTGCGCCCTTTAACTCTTATAATGATCTCATAAGACTCTAGAAGAATTCTTCAAGAGTAAACTATGAGAGCAATACTCTCAGAATTAACTCTTAAAGAATTCTTCTAGAGTCTTATGAGATATATTTTGTTACTTGGGGGGACGTAAGTCCTTAAGAGATTTAAGACTTATAGCAATTAGCCATAACTCCCTTGTTTTGTTTTAGAGTTTTGCCTCAGAGTGGTGGGTCATAACTTCTTTATTCTGAGTGGTGGTACATAACTCCCTTATACAGTTCTCAGCTGAAAAGTTATTAGTAATATTAAAACAAATATTAATTTTAATTATTTAACATCAGTGATGGGAATGAATATATACAGACTTTCTTTAAAAACAATGTCAAAAATAATTATCACATATTTTGGAGTTGGATTCGAAATCAGAGGTGTTCCTATTTCCAAAATAGAAAAACAAATAATAATTTTATATATAAACTACATGTATACTACAAACTACACATATAAATCTGATTTTGAAACCAAACTATAGTATTCAGGAATTCATCAATCCCACTTGTCAAGGGATATACGTCCCACGAAAGTATTTTAATGTGAGTCAAAGAACCCTTCCCTCTAAATGAGTCATAAGTCCTTAAAGGACATTTGACTCTAGAAGTTATGACCCTGCACCACAGATGTAGTATTTCATCATTTGATTGTTTTTGAAGAAAACCAAAATTAAATTCCGATATTTTGTAATAAACGAGACGACGTTTTGTAAACATATAAGTATATATGTGTCTTCTTTTCAAATTGTATATATCTGATCCATACCTCCACTAACTATATACTATGAAAATTAATCAAATATAAATATTATATCTATTTAAAATGAATATAGATAAGAGTATCTATTGAATATAGACCCAACATAATTGGTTTGAAACAAAAATATACATTTGGGGTCTCCAAAAGAATTTTTTTTTTTGATTTTTTAATTTCTATTCTTTTTTTTCTGTTATTTTTGTTTTTTTTGTTTTTTTTTTTTTTCATTCATCAGTAATTTATTAAAATGGTGCTTTATGTGTTCTCCTTTTTTTGTATCAAAACATTTTCTCTAAGGGTTAGTTTATTACAACACTATTGCTATATTTTGCTATTTTTGATGTGGGCACTATGAAAAAAGGCCCCAAGAAATAGTTTCTGAAATTGGTTGTTGAAATCAGTTTTATCGGTTGTATGGAAATTTAGAATGAACTTAATTAAAAAACGAGGAAGAGTGGGGTAGAGTAGACTGTGTTAACTCTGCGATACCCGTATGACCGTTATATAAACATTATATCATTATTATTTTAAATATTAATTACTTTTGGCAAAATTTGAAACATACCAACTTTATTAGGTGTAGTGTAGGTGTTGAAAAGAAGGAGTTGTATGGCAGCTACTCGAACCCTCTGCAGTAGACCAACCAAATTTTGCAGAAACTTTGGTCATAAGACTAAACTACTTTTGACAAAATTTCTGACACGCAGCTGTAATAGGTACAGAGTAATACTTATATAAAAAAAGAAGTTGTATGGCAGCTACCCGAACCCACGGACCAAAATCACTGGATTTAAATAGCGATGACGGCTATTGCAAAAAACCAAATTTGTGAAAATTTCAAGATCCTAGCTCCTTTAGTTTTTGAATTATCGTGGTGACGGACGGACATACATAGCTCAATTGATTTATTTTTCGATTCTGATCCGATCCATACACTTGAGTCTATATCTTGAGTCTATACAATATAGTCATACGGGTATAAAAATATGGTATATAAAAGAAGTCCTCAAAAAATCTAAAATATATAGTATTTTGTAAATAAAGCCCTAATCTTAATTTCCTTTTTCTGAAATTTGACAGTTTGATATTGAAAATGACAGTTTGAATTAATTTTTTAATGAAAAGTCTGAAACTTTTCAAAGCAATCTTAATTTTAAACGCAAAAGGGTCTAAGTTGCGCATAAATTTAAATATTCTGGTAAATGAGAATACAAATTTAATTTAAAACAAGTTGTCAAATTTAAAATAGTATTCACAATCTTATATTAGCATATATAACTTTTTTCGTTTAAGTAGAGGGAGCTGTACGACGATACTGATCTCGTAACTTGGATTAAAATCCAACGACTACGGTGGTTAGGTCACGTAATAAGGATGAACGATGATGCTCCAGCAAGAGCGGTTTTTGACTCCAATCGGAAGGGTAGACGCAGATAGAAAGACGGTGTTCAGTCAGACGTAAGAATGCTGAACATTGTTGCAAGTTGGAGAGAAGCTGCGCAAGACAGAAGCCAAAGAGGGAAGGCTTTGGACTCGTCTCAAAAATATTAATTTGTTATACCAGTGAAGTAAAGTAAGTAAAGAGGAACTTTTGCTTAATGTGTACAGTTTATTTATTTACCAGCCAGACTTTGTTTTTATGTGTTAGGTTGTACTTTAAGAGCAAGTTTTCGTTTTTAATTGTAAGATTTTTTTTTAAGTGAAAGTTTTTGCCGTTATGAACTTCCTAAATAAAAAAACTCGTTTTTGGAAACCATACATCGGTCTCGTGTGCTTTTCCCAATTCTGTAATAGATAACATCAAAATAGAAAAAAATAAACATAAATATTAAAAAGTGTACTTAAATTTTTGCACGTGCACTTAGAAGTTATTATTTACATGTTTATTTAAGTTCTAAAACAAAAATGGTGAGTAATTTGTTTAAACCATACCAGACCGACTTCTGTTTTCCAAGTTAAGAGAGCTTTCATTTCGTGTGCTCTTAAGAAAAGAAAACTTTCCCTTAAAAGTAAAATTTTACATTTAAATTAAAGCAAAAACTTGTACTTAAAAAAAAAAAATTGCTGATAAAGAAAAAAACTTGCACTTAAAAGCGGAAACTCGTTGTTTAAACAAAATTTTCTTTTGAAAGCAAGGTATACAAATATGTATTTGAATTTTTTAAAGAATGTGAATACCCAGATTAACGAAAGCAATTATGATAAATAGCAACTCCGTAGCAACTCCAGCTGTATAGAAGACTTCGATGGTATGAAACAAGGTCTACTACTATTTTTTATTTACTACCATATAAAGTAACAGACAAGTGGATCAGCATTTTAATTTCAGGTGTGACAGGTATATATATTTTACACAATGATATAAGTTATTAATTATTTTTTTTTATTAGATATGATCTGATCAGAGTTTGAGCCCGAAACCCTTGGATCTAAAGGCTGAAATCCCAACCACTACGCCACTATCGGTCGGATGTTTTGAAATTTTTTAATTTATTGATTTATGAGAACTTTTATATAGAACTAGCTAATACCCGGTGCGCGTTGCTGCGCCTCTCAATGGAGGTTTAATTGAAGTTGATGTTACTGCAAAAAGTTAACACAAAAATTACACTCGGTTTACACATGTAAATTTTAAAATGAATGAAAGCAATCTTTTTAAAACCATTTTTCTAGGATTGTTCTAGTAATTTTTGAAACTTTCTGTAATTCAAAGCAGTACAAACTACTTTCCAAATTTTGATGTAATTTACTTCCAAAAAATTTTTTTTGAAAAATCGTAGGACCGACTGTTAGCAGACTCAACTCTATTTTCAAGTTGTTTCACACATATAAAATTTGAGGTAAACCGGTCAAATCGTTTCTAATTTAGAGTTAAGTAACGCAAAAATCTATTAAAAACCACTGTGCCCCACTGGGTTAACGGAACTACAATTTCTCTTTGGGCAAAGCAGTATTACGCAAAAATGGACGTAATTTGCTTCCAAATCAATCAACAAAATTTTTTGAGGCTTTCTTTTTAGTCAAAGCAGTACTTCGCAAATTTTGACAATATTATCTTCCAAAATTATTTTGACCAACCGTCGGGCCGACATGGGTTAACAAATTCCACATCTGTTAATAGTGTCAACTCAATTCTCACAGGGGAGCACGTATACAAAATTTGAAGAAAATCGGTCAAACCGTTTTTAATTTAGAGTTAGGTATTGAAAAAACCTATAAAAAGCTGTTGGGCCGCAATGGGTTAATGGAACTCAACAAAATTTTTTTTGGGGCTTTCTTTAAAGCCAAAGCAGAATTTCGTAAAATCGGACAAAATTTGGACCCAAAATTTTTTTTGACCACCCGTCGGCCCGACATGGGTTAACAAATTCCAAAACTGTTAATAACGTCTACTTAATTCTCAAAGAGCATCACGTATACAAAATTTGAAGTCAATCGGTCAAACCGTTTTCATTTTAGAACAAAGAAGTTTAAATACTTGCACCACAGCCCCAACTTGGCGGTCCGTTAGAGCAAAATTTTTGGGCCACGATTTCCTTTCGTACCCAAAAACCCCTATATACAAATTTTCATGAAAATCGGCTGGGCAGTTTAGGAGTCTATTCGCTACAAACAAACATACAAACAAACAAACAAACAAACAAACAAATAAACAAACTTTCATTTTTATATGTATAGATAGATTAAATGTTACCGAATTTTACATTGAAGACTTTTTTCCCAGACACGTTGTTGTTACTTGTTATAAAATGGTATGAACTATTTACTTATTTGGTATGAGCTAAATTGTAATTTTTTCAAAAAACAAAAACAACAAAAAATTCACAAAAAAAAAACCATACTAGAAAAAATTAATTTTGAAAAGGTGAAAATTTGTAGGCAATTTTTTTATTCTATTGATGATAGTTAAAATTGAAAATAAAAAAAAAAAAAAAATGAAAACAACAGCAATTGATGTAAAAGAAAGAGATAGAAAATTCCTTTGTGTATATTTTATCGAATTTTACATTGAAAAAAAAAAGAACTTTGAATGAAAAGAAGTATAAAAGCAGCAGGAATTAATAGGAGAATAAGTAAATTGTTTAAATTAGAATTCAGTATACACCATATTAATACTCAAAAAAAAAAATATTTAATACATACATACATATACCTTAGCTTATACGAGTATAAAGGTACAATAGAACGTATTAGTGTATCAAGAGATTATAGAACACAAAACAACTACAATAACAACAAAACACACATATGTGGTGTGAATTATAATTAGTAATTCTAATTTCAATGAAATGGTTTTTTGTTTTTATTTTCTGATGTTTTTCTATTTTTCTTTCTTTTTTTGACAGTTGTTGTTGTTGTTTTTTTGAATAAACGTATTAGAGGTATTGTGATTATATTAACAAATAAAATTAAAAAAAAATATATTTACATAGAGAGACATACATACATACATATATACTTTTAAAAACAAACAACAAAAAATAAAAGGAAAGGGAAAACCAAAAATTAATAGAGATCCTATCATTTAAAAGTTTGATAATTTTAGGCCGTTTAAAAATTTGTAGTTTTTGTGTTTTTCGAAGGGAATGAGGGGGTGGGCCAACTCGAGATAATTTGTGATTGCATTTAATTTTCAGTTTAAAAATGTTATAAAGTACATGTTATATCACAGATTAGACAAACTAATATGTACTACATATGTATAACATAATATATGTACTATATGTGTTTTATGTGTATATGTACAGGGTGATTTTCGCGATTTTGGATGTTGATTGGATAGTGCAAAGAGATGAAAATGAAAGAAATTGTTCCAAAGGAGGGGATGATTTATTTCTCTCAATTTTCAAAAATTAACTTCTTTTCCTTTAACTCTTGATGCTTCTGCAGTTTTTTTCATTCATTCTACTTTCTGACTAATGGCGTAGTAGGTATTAAAGATGCCGTCTTTTATATGTAAAATCTTAAAATAAAAATATATCGTAAAATTTTTCAATTATATAGTAAAAGGTAATATCGTAATATAAGATAAAATTTAATATAAATATGTAAATACCTCTTATGTAGGATAATTGATGGCGTAAAAAATTAACATTTGTGTATTCATAATTTTATACAATAGATACAACCGAGTAATAAACAGCTTGGTGAATATAACGTTTAAAGAAACTGAAGCTTGGTCTAAATAAACTTGATGAATGCCCTGTTCTCCTTAAAGGAGTGAAAAAGGAATTAAATTAGGCTTAAAGCCTGGTTATTTAATTTGGTTTAATTTTTAAAATTCCTTTACGAATTGATTAGTTTCTTATAACGTTGGGAAGCACTGTACAACAGATTCCTGAATAGTGCTTCTTTGTATTTAAAAGAAAATTTTGGAACGAATAAATAGCTATTGATTAAATGTTTATGATTTCTGAAGAAAAGTTATCTGAATATCATAAGACATTTTTAGTAAAGTCAAAATCCAAAACTCTCTCACAGTGTATCAAATCTGTTAATTATTTGATTATGGCTTTTGTGAGATGAGATTATATTCTGTTAAAATGTGTTAGCAGTTCTAATACATCAATATAATTGACCTAAACATAAACATTTTTGTTACTATGGTAACTGCATATTTTTTATTTCTATGTATGATCATCTTAATACTTGTGCATACAAATAAGGTTACGGGTATATTAAAATAGCTTCTTCGTTTGTAACGCATCGATCTAGACGAGCTAGACATAGTGTCAAAGGTACATATCGAATCAGCATCAAAAAGTAAATCGATCTAGCTATATGTGTTTGTCCACCTGTGTGTCAGCATGATATTTCAAAATCTAAAAGGGCTGGAGTTTTGAAATTCATAAAAAAGGAGTTTTTAGACAGTTTCTAGGTTCCCTATTGTTTTGGTTTAAACCGGACCAAGGCTTCAGGGAGCTGCCATAAAACCTTTTTGAATTAAATGAATGTCTTGAAAACTAAAAACATTGGGAGGATGAAAATTACACACGGTTAGTTGTATATTTATTATAAACTGGGTGTTTCTTATTTAAATGCGTGCCTTTGGTATTTCTGCATTGATTATGAGTATAGGAAATGCAGGATATGGGGACTTAAAAGTAATTTTAATATATTTTCCATTCATTGAAAACACCCTGTTAATGAATAATTATAAAAATCTTTATTTTGAGGTTTTTGTAAACTTTTTGGCTTGAGGTTTAAATTTGGTTTAATATTGTCTATTATAATAATAAAAAAAAATATTCTGTAAAATTGTTAAAAATTAGTGTTATATATTACAAAAAATATTTTTTTAATTTTTTTTTATTTTAGATATTTTTTTCTATAAAAAATATTAAATTAAATAAAATTATGTATTATATATAGTTCTAATCCAATATTTATTTTATCAGTATTTAAAAAGATTTAAGATATTTTTTATATGTAACAATTTTTTTAATATTTGGTATTAAAATTTAGATAAAAAATAAAAATTTTTGAAAATTTTAAATTAAATAAATTTTTTGATATATTTTTTAAGATAGAATTTATAAATATGAAACAATTAAAAAAATAAATTTATATATACTAACAGAATTTTGGTTAATTTTAAGTTTTAAAAAATAGAATTTTAGGGTTTTTTTTATTTAAATTATAATAAAATTTTAAATATTTGGAATAGAGACATTTTATTAATTTATAATTTTATAACTTATATAAGTATTGAGATTAAATATCTTTTTTTAATGTCTAATCAATCTAAATGTTTTATTTTCTTAGTACAAAACTAAAGAATAGGCCTACTTAGGGTTCAATAGCAGTAGGTTAGACATTGTGTAAGAAATGAGATTTTTTGACATGTCCACTAATTTCTATATTTTTTTATTTCTAAAATATGCTTTTAAGTTTTGGAAGGTGTGTAGGAGGTATCCAAACCATAATTCCAATTCATGCCTCAATTTAAAGGAGGTATGATAGGAAAAAACACACTTTTATCAAATTTGACGGACTTTTTTCCCTAGTTTCGAAAATATGGACAGACATACGCACGGACATCGCTAAATTGACTCAGGAGGTGACGCTGATTAAAAATAAACATACATTTCTATATCCAGCTTGATTTATTTTGGAGGCTGCAAACAGTGTACCAAAGTTGGAGTATATTAACTTTAGACCTACTTTAGGTGTAGGGTATAAATATTGAGGTGCTGAAACAATTAGAACAATGAGCAGATTTATTTAATAGAAATAATTCTCTTGTAAAACTTAAACAATAACAAGTCTGAGCCGTTCTAGAATACAACGTTCCAATAAACGCTTTAGCAATTCGTATATTAGTCTGAATGTTTCTCTTTATACATCCAAACGGTTCAACAAAGGTTCAACATCTAGGAAGCTGAAATTTAGCAAGAAACTCTTTTTATGGAAAGAGCTCTATTTTTGAGCTAGATCAGATCAAGAGCTTGAGTACCTCCTATACAAAAGTGCCTACTATTTTCACATGATTACATAGTCCTTTAGACAATTCAACGATATGGTTGAGGAGTTTTGGTACAATATCTGATAATAACATTTTTCTGGTGCTAAAAAGCTCTTTGGTAATACGATATCATGATGTTAGATATGGCTTAAAATATCTTGACGAGCTTAACAAGTTTAGATTGAGACACACAGTTCGAAACCTCCAGATTGGGTAGTGAGAGGCTTCGATAACTCTTATTATAAACCAAATAAACAAATGTTCATTTCTTATTACTAATGAATTTTTCTACTTTTAAAATAAATCTCATATTTTGTCTTATTTAAAATTATAAAGTAATACCATTTTCTTATTCATATTTGTACTTAAGTTTTGTATTAAATCCCCTATATAACTTATTTGCCTTGAGAGCCTAAATAAGATAGGATTCTTATTGAATCTCAAGGACTTCAAAGATATTAAGAAGAGGAAATTGAGACTATACTCATATATAAATTACACTTTTAAAAGTTTTATTCAAAATAAATAAATCTCTAATTTTTTTAAATAACACGTGTATATTACATGTGTAACTTGTAAGTAAATATATATATAGTATATAATATACATACAAAATTTTGCTAAAGAAATTTTTCTCTATTAATATTAATTATATTTATTTTTTTTTTTACAATTGCACAAGTATATAATAATATTTATATTATATATTTTATATTATATATTTATAATAAAATACTTTTGGGGTATAAAATTTAAAATTAATTTAAAATTCTTTTTTTTCAAACAATATAATAAAATAAAGTATCTTAAAAATGAACTCTTTACATTTTTTTTTCAATAAAATAAAACAAAATAAAAATATTAAAGGGTGGGACTCTTGAAATTTTTTAAATTAATCAACAAGTATACAAGTATCTTATTTTATTATTACATTTCATCCTTTTCTAACTTCAAAAATAAAAAAAAAACTCTTATATAATAATGGAAAAGTATAATTTAAGCTAAACATATAATACTAAATAATATCTATATATACATTTATATACAGGGTTTGTCATTTTTACAAAATACTTATGTACTTGATAAATTAGTATCTTAATCTCTGTTTCATATTATATTTTATATGGGAGCTAGGATCTTTTAATTTTTATACCCGTATGACTATAAGTCCAAAGGGAATACTTAGTTTGCCTTTGGTACATTTAGACTCAAAGTTATGGATCGGATCAAAATTGAAAAGTAAATCGATTTAGCTATGAATGTCCTTCCGCGCCATAACCTAAAAAATATACGAGCTAAGATTCCAGCAATTTTGGTCCACGAGTTCGAGTATTTTTTCATATTTCACGTGAGCATTACTTATACAATAGGAGCTAACTTTAATAGCCAACATCTGAATACAATATAGTCGGTGTAGTGTAAGAGGTTCGAAAAGCTGCCTTTCAATTTATATTTTCTTTTGTTTATAACTGAAAGCCTAATAAGTTGTATATTTAAAATTTTGCCAAAAGTAATTAACCAGATGATATAATGTTTATATTACGGTCATACGGGTATACCAGAGTTAACACAGTTAACTCTACTACTACAGTATACTCTTCCTCGTTCTATCCGTTATCGTTTTAAAAATGCGTTGTTCCAAAATTATAAAATGTAGAAATTTAAGCCCGAAAATATGCAATATTTCTAGCGTAGTAAAGGCATTTGATAAAGTTTGATGCAATTTAAATTTGAGCAAATTAATACTATCGCCATATGTTAAAATACTGGATTCATACTCTTCGAATAGATTATGTCAGAATTTAAACAAGTCGATGAATATTCATCATTAAAATAAATAAAATCATGGGTGCCTCAAAGCTGTATTTTACGACTTTATTTACTATAAACCAAATAATCTACCAGAAGTAAAACCAGAATTAACTGTGGTAACATTCGCTGATGATACTGATATACTAGACATAGTATCAAATATTTACGAATCCTCAAGAAAAAAATTATTGAATAGATTAACAAGTGGAAAATCAAAATTACTTAAACAAAGTCTGCGCATGTAAACTTCATCAATAAAAAAATAGTGAATTCACCAATAATCAATTCCAATAATGTAGACGTACTATACCGAACGATGTACCTAAGAGTGACATTAAATGTCAAGCTATGATATAAAAGAAAATATTAAAGGAAAAATGTAATAAATATAGAGTAAATTACTGGCTTCCGTCGTAATTCTAGGTTGTCAATTTGTAATAAAGTGTTAGTTTAAAATTTAGTCATAAAATCTATATGGAATTCAACTTTATGGTTGTGTCAAACTAAAGTATGTTAGTAAAATACAAGTCTTTCAAAATAAAGTTTTACGCAATCTAGTTGAAGGTCCGTGATATGTACCAAGAAAGAAGTAGGTCACTTTCTTGAATATAGGTTTATTACAAGGAGCCTTAATGGAACATGACCTCTAGATTTAGCACAAAATATTGTTTTTATTAGAAAAATTTCATAGGTTTCCCCATCATAAGCTATAAAATAATATGATAGATGAAATTATCGCTTAGTTCAGTCTGGCTAGTTTTAAATCCCCGCCCAGTTTCTAGTAATAAGGTTAACCCCATTCTGTAATGTCTTTTATCAAATTTTGCACACCTAGAGAAAAACAACAAATTGAAATTCTTAAGCCCTGGAAATACGACGAATTTCATACGGTACATACATTCGTACATTTAGGTAATTCCGGGGCAACCTGTGTAAAGATATATGTGTATATATATGTATATATATTTATTTTACGTAATTCTTAAGAAATTCATTTGAAAAACATTAAATATATGATGAGAAAAGGGTTTATAATATTTTTTTTTTTAAATAATTTAATGAATGCAATTGAATATAACCTTGAATATTGTTGAATTGTTCTTGAATTTTTTATCAAAAAGATTTTATTTTACCCCTTCCTTTAATTTAATTTTATATTTTAGTTCAGACATTCAAAGACTCAAAACTCAAACATCTGACAAACAAAGTTTTGTTTTATTTTTTATTATCTAAAACATATAAATTCATTTTAAATCAATTTTCATAGATTTTTTTCTTTTGTTTTACAAAATAATACATATCTAATATATATATATATATTATATATAAATATATATATATTATTATAGTAGTAGTACATAAAGGTAAAATTTTATTTTGATCATTTATTTAAAAAATAAAAAACTGTTACATCTCGAATGTCTGTTCTATATTAAATCTGAGCTCTATCATAAATATTGTTATCCCAATATACAAAAGTATCCTTTTTTTTTGTTATGGAATCAATATCCTCTTCTCAAATTCTCAATTTTGTAAATAATGTTTGTTTTTTTTTTTTAATTTTTTTCTTTACAGTAATCCTTTTATTTTTGTGAACTCCTGTGTTGTTTTTAGTTTTTTATATTCTCCTTTTTTTTTTTTTTGGTTTGTGTAATCGATATTTGATACTTAAAAGCCTGAAAGGACTTTGATTATTTTGTTTTTTTTTGTTGTATATCCCAATTTATATAAATTTTGGGGAGAGATACTTTTGTAAAAATACGTTTAAATTTAAAATAGTTTTATTTTTATTTCAAACATAATTTAGCTTTCTATGGTAGGGACCCTCTGAAGACAGCAACTTATGACTAATCAAATAATCATATTTTTGTTGCACCAAAACTCAGTTTGACAACAAACCAATGAAGCTTGATTCGTAAAACGCACTAATTTATCAATATATGATTATTGGATTAGTGATAAGTGGTTGATGCAATAGGGCCCAGATTCGTTACATCAATATGGTGCAGCGATGTTTATTTGAGCATGGAATAGTAGGCTGATTTCTATTTTCATCTGTTCGTTAATTAAAATTTTCTACGTTGTGTATTGACTCTGGGTAAAAGAAGTTCGTATTGCAAATAAAAATTGCCAAACCTGTTAAATCATTGGGACAAAAAATAATTCCATTCTCATATATTTGCTTAAGCACTCAGCACCATTCTCACTATCTCGATGCCAAAAATGGCTGTTCGTATTTTTTATAATAACGACACATCGCTGAAATGTTGGAGCCGTTCGTCTGTTCTGTGAATATTTTTAGAAGAAATTAGGAAAAATTAAAAATATGCCAACAATTCAACCCTTCGAACGTTTTAATCGCTTAGCAACTGAATTTCATATGTGGAGATTTATCAAACTAGAACTCTGAAATAGATTAACTCTTTTATAAGCTTCACATCCAAATAGAAAAATTTAGGAAATAAGTCCATTTATTCTTTCCGGGTTTCCCATTTAAAATTTCAACCATTATATTCCACAAGCAGGTTTGCAGCTTATCCCGTTATTTTGACAACAGTGAAGTTTTTTTTTGTGAGAATCTCACATTACCAGGTTTATTTTTCAGGAACTATATGAAATCTTTTTCCTCCTCCTTTTAAGATTGCTCGATGTATTATTTAGCTGGAGGAAGGTAAATATGATCTTCACTAGATTTTGAATTAGACCAAATTATTTTAGAAAAATGTCTAATTATCTTCTATAGATAATATTTTTTTAGAATTTACAAGTTTCAACTGAATTTATACATATGGTACATTACATATAGGCATACCTGTAGGCAATTCATATATAATATAATAAATTTTGGTGTGTGAGAGATTAAAGATTTCATTTTATTGTGTGTTAAAAAAAGAAAAAAAAAAATTTTCAAAACATTCCCATTATTGTTCTTTTGTTCATTTGGGATTTCTTATTTTTATTTTTAAAAAACATTTATTTTTTTGTTTTGGAGATTTTTTTTGGTTTAATTTTACTATTACATGGAGTCAAGTTCAGTTTTATAAAACTTTTAATATTTTGTATGTATTGGTTTTTTGTGTATTTTATTGTACATAAAAATAATTTAAAAATAATTTATAAATGTTGTAATAAAATAAAACTGCATTAAATTTTATGCATTTTTAAGCATAGGTAGGTAGGTGTATATATAAGATAGCAAAAGAATTAAGATTTTTTTTAAAAGTTATTGTTGGTACAATATTAAAGATTTTAAAGTACAATATTAAATTGTTTTTAACAATTTGTAATAAGTTATAAAATTTTAAAAAATTGATTCATATAAGATTTATTTTAATTATTTATTTAGTTTGAATTTCAACTGAATTAATTTTAATACATCTTTTAATCAGCTCTGTTGAGGTCCACACTAATGATATTTTATGTATTATAAAATATATTGCAATTGAAAGTACTCCATTCTAGAGCAATATATTTAATGCATTCTAGAGCCATATGTATATTTTGACAGGATCATTTACCAGTTTAAGCTGTTTTTTCGGTATTGATTTGGACCTAGGATATAGACGATTTTTCGTTTTTTTGTATTGGTTGCACGTACGACTGTTGGTGCATTAAACAAGTTTATAAAGTATTTTTTCCATATTTTTGGCCTTCACTTAGGACATAGCCATCTTAATACATCAGAGCTCCGAAATTTTTACT
>OY720444.1:85727282-85755455 GCA_963082915.1 Dolichopus griseipennis
TGGCTTTCACTTAGGACATAGGCATCTTAATATATCAGAGCTCCGAAATTTTTACTCAAATTTAAAAAATTTCTTTTTTTCCTTTGACTTTCAAGAAGTTTCAAAACAATAGGAAATAAAGATTGTTTTGCTGCAATTTTGATAATCCGTGCTTTCCCCTTCACTTCATACATTTGTTTGTGAATCATAATCATAGGATCAATTTGTGAATCATAAATTTTATTTCTCATCCTGTTTCTTGATTACAGCATGTAAAGGTTACAAAAAAACAGTTGGACTGCAGATGTTTTTGAATTTGAGATATTTTTGTACATAATTTACTGATGTACACACACACAATCCAGAATCCAGGTTAGGTTTGACTTTACTTTTGACTTCATTCTTTATTTTTACATGCCTCAAATACTATTATTTATTGTTGCATTATTAGCGTTCGTAATGAATTTGAATGGCTCTATTTGGTCTGAAGCACATAGAATAACTATCTGGTAGTTAAATTTCAGTATTTACTTCAGTGAAAGCGTTTATTGTACCCACATAGGACCAAATGTTTCAAAGATATTACCAACTTTAAAAAAAAAAATTTATCCTTAATGACACTTATTCTTGAATGTATAAAAGGACACTTAAAGGTTCCATTGTTGTTTTGGTCTTTTTGTATACAGCTCGTTATATCTGGCGATCTGTTAGATATATATATATATATTCAATTCTAAGAATTAAGGTAACGGTGTGAAAAATATTTTAACGTTTACTTGATAACGATAGGTGATGCCGTTTTGAATATATTGTAGTTTCAAGTCTTTGAAAGCTGGCAATATCATCTATCTATGAGATATACGATTAGTCATATGGTCTTATGCGAATACAACAAACGCTTCAGAATCCCCCAAATTTAATTTTGTCATTTCCAGTTCTGTATTGGTTATTTAAATAAATTATTAGAGCAAGCTGAATTTATAAGTTTTTTTATGTAATAGTGACGCTAAGCTTACTGTAATAAATCTTCTGAGTGTCCTATGATCACATATCACAAAAAATAAGTAGAATCATGTATTAAAACATATATTTTTTCAATTGTCTTTAAATAACTGTTTTTTTTTAAATTTGACATCAAATAAATTTGAAAATATTGCTTCAAAATGTTGCCTCAAGTTTAATTAAAGATCAAAATCATTATGTTAAAGTTTTAAATTGTAGGTCCTGAAAATCTTCAAGAAACAGACTTAGAAAAAATATTTTTACCATCAGTATCTTAATAAAAGATACATATATAAAATAAAATATATTTTAAAATAATGTAACCTTGAGGTTGTAACATATTATTTATATTGAAAAAAATTGAAAACCTTAATTTTAAACATTAGAAATCATACTATAATGATATTATGAATAAATTCATTTATAAAATCATATACTTTTGTTTCGAAATACATAAATCATATATATATGTATGTGTATATATATATATATACAATATATACTCTTAAGCAATTCAAGGCTAAAATAAAATATATTTTATGTAATGTTATTTTTTGTTTTACTTAATTTTGTACATATTTGTATAAAATTTCTTAACTATACAAATTTATTAATATTATATGTTGAAATTGTATATATATACATATATATTACATATATATATTTATATTATACTTAATAAAAAATAAACTTAATACCTAAGGCAGTATTAATTTTCAAAAAACATTAATAAACTGAGGCTATATACAATTCTTCGATGTAAATTAGATTTCATTAAATAATACCTCGTTATCCTGACAAAAAATACACACACACACACAAACATCTAAATACATGTCAAGTTTTTCAAAGTTTGTTTTGTATTTTTTTTTTAGTTAAAAATAATCATTATAAAATTAATGAATGCATTAAAAGAAAAGAATAACATAAGAATTTATTTTTGTTTTTATATTTATGGGAATTTATTAAATTTTGTTTTCTAAAAAGAATTTTAGTAAATTTTATCTTGAAGATTTAAAAAGCATAACAATAATTGTAAGTCTAAAAATTATTAAATATGTCTGAGAAGTTAAGCAGTTGTATTTTAATAAAAGACTAATTTATCTTCGTCCTTGGAGTTTAGAAAAAAATATAATTAAATGATATGTATACAAACAAAAACAAAATTGAACAAATTGACATGTTAATAAGATTTGAACTTAATTAACTGGCGCAAAGTTGTTTGTTGGAGCGTTAAAGTATCGGCTCGGTGAAAAGTTGTCAAAGTGTTGAGCCCTTCTTTGGGCAGATTCTCTTAACTCGGTTTGAATCTCCGGTATAAGTTTTCCAATATAAATATAATTACGATGAAGAGAGAATAGTTAGTAAGGGAATTTTTAATATTTCTTAAAAGCTTTTTTAAGCGGTATATGACGATCAAAATTTGAACTAACATTAGCCTCAATATTTAATTACTATTTTGGAAAAGTCTTACTATATTAACTTTAATCATTATTATCAGACACCTAACTTTATTAGACATACACATTATGGAATCATGAACTTTGCATTCTTGGAGACTGCTACATGACTAACCTCATCCTAGACTAACTACATTGATTAGAAATTTTTCCTGGGTTGTAAATCAAAGGAAAGAAGTGGTGGAAAAGGAACTTGAACTTACCGCCTTAAAAAAATTAAATTTTATTCCGTCGTAAGCCATTCATGTTGCTTAGTGCCCCTAGGTCTTTTAGTTTTTAAGTTTTTGATCGAATGTACGAATGGACTTAGAAAGATTAATCGACTCAGTTTTCCCGGCTTACTTTTTGATTCTGATCCAACGCATTTGCTTTAGTCTATGTTAAACTTTTCTTCTTACAGAATCATATACGTGATGGAAAATTTATACACACATATAAAATTATACACATATAAAATTATACAAAAGTATACACATATAAAATTGCTTGAATTTGAGACATTCTACATTAAAGTATTTTCTCTTGTTCCAAAATGTACCTAAGGTCCAGACAGAATTGTCAGCTGAACAGTTGAGCAATCAATTAGCATAAAATAAAAATTAAAAGTACCATTTAGAAATTAATTTCAAACTCCTTTACTTCATAATGAGCCTTGTGGTATAAAAAGACGAAACTCTCACATCATTTTCCTTGTACACACAATGTAATAAATTATTTAAATTTAAGTTGATTTAATATTTGTTAATTTTTATTTTAAATTTTTCTAAATTTTTCTTAAAATTAAGTTTTTTAAAGCATTTGAGAATATTTTGTATAATATTTAATAAATGTTAAACAAACAAGGTTACCAGTTGTTACCCCGTTGTTATTTTTTAATAATATTAAAAATAATATTTTCCTTTTTATTAAATGAATATTAAATTTTTTATTTAAAACTAATTTTGAAGGTAAACGAAAACAAGAGATATAATCAGGCTTTTCTTCAATGCCAATTATAATAAGTTGTTTTTTATAGAATTCATAATTAGTTCCAAGTATTTTTAAGAAGTTCAATTAAAAATGTCAAAATGTGGAGTGTAAATAATCCGGTTAGTTGGAATTGGGGAATATGTGGTATTTCAATAATCAACTGAACGTGCTAACAGAGAGGTTAGATGGTAAAGTTTGAAACGATCAAAAAAACATAAGAGCTTAAATAAAAATTAAAATGACAGCATTTCACAGAGACTATAAATACAGCTATTCGAACTTTATGCGCCAGACCAACTATATTTTGTGTATTCTTTGGCTCTTTAATGTAACTGCTTTTGACAAAATATGTAAAACTCATAAAATGTTAAGTCAAGTTCATATTAAATAAGGAGTTGTACGGCAGCTGCTTGCATCCGCTGTACTAGACTAACAAACATTTTTAAGACTAAGCCATAAAGCTCAACTGCTTTTAGTTTATTTTTTGAGTTATCTCGCAGACAGACAAGTGCACATAGCGTAGCACAATAACTATATCAATTAAATTTTCCGATCCTGATCCAGTCCATATACTTGAGTTTATATCTATCGCTGCCCTTTTACAGCATCATATACGTACTGGGAAACTTTAGGTTATCCTTTGAACAACCTTCATGCAGGTAAAGAAATTAAAGCTCAGGCTCAAAAATCCATGCATTTACCACATGCTCGAAACGAATTTTTCAATTGACTTCAATCGCAGTTCCTGATAAGTAAGAATTTTAACATATTTGAACATAAAAACTCCAACTATATACTAACATAATTGGCTACTAAGTTCATTACAGGTTCTTATATATTTATTATGTATAAATAGCTTTTAATTTTTATATTTACATAAATATTTGGTAGAGGAAGGAACATTTTTTTTCAACATGTGTAATTTTTGAACCCATTCTCCATCGGTTAATTAGCCTAAACTTCAACCCTAAAACCTTTTTATTTATTTATTTATTTAAATTCTAATATTACAAAAAAAGTACTTAAGGAATATTAGTGTCTCCCTCGACTACATAGGCCATTATGGGAATTACTTATGTCTATTATATATTACTATTTTTAATTACACTCTATATGTATTTACATATCATGTTTTAATTTACAATTTTTATATACAATTTAATAATTTCAACTTTTAAATTCATACTATTAGATTATAGCAACTTATTATATTTAATAATTAAAACACCTAATTTTTTTTTTTTTAAATAAACTTTTATTTTGTTATAATTTTACATATGAATATCTTAACCTGCAAAACAAAGTTAACAAACAAGGTATAACTCTTTTATTTTTAACATTTAAAAATATTTGAATTTTTTTATGTTAAATTTAATATATAGTAAGTAAAATTATTTCTCTTTTAAAGTACAAAACTATTGTAGTATAATCTTATATATATATCATTGTAAAATTTAAAAAAAACAATGTTTAATATTTTTTTTTTTTTTTTTTAAACTTAGCTAACTTAACCTAACTTAACCTAAACTTAAATTAATCTAAACTTACTTATTGACTAAAAATAGCACAAATGTTTTTAGAAATTATATTAAGATGTATTTAACCACCAATAATCTTTATGTATAACTTTATCTTTTTCTGATATGGACATTTCGTATCTTAAATTATCTCCGTTAATATTGCCTGGGATATACTCGATTGTTTTGCATGTAGCCCGTCTACTATAATGAAATAGTATAGGGACATGATCTTGGTTTTGAGTGTATCTATATTTGTCTAAGAAGATGAAGTGCTCAGGAGCTATAAAACCCGTGAGCAAGGTCTTCTTAATGTACTCCTCATTGTGGTAAAATATATGTGATATTAAACCATTTTCTGGAGTTTTTAATGCTCTATCAAAATGACTTCTGATTAATTTTATCATAAAATTATCTAAAACATTATTACCTAATTACCTAATTAGTGCTGCAAATTGTTTTTTTTTTTTTGAATTAACAATATTTGCATATTTTTAGGATGATTTTTTTTTTTTTTATATATCTGATATTAGAATAATTAACTTTAATCTTGTGTTATATTTTCGAATTCTGTACATTTGTACAGACCTAATTATAAATTTAAATTATTTGTTTTTTAATTAAATATAGTTTTAAGATAAAAATTCAATTCAATTGCAAAAATCCAATAACCTGTTTTAATAATTCAAGAGAAAACTTAAAAAAATCTTAAATACAAATAAATAATGCAGCTATTTAAATCTTTAGTATTTAAATAAATAAAATTTAAGGTCATTCCAATTTATTTTTACTTTAAATATTTATTAAAAAAAAATTGTTTTTTCAGAGGAACTGCAATAATCTTGAATAAAAACTGATTAAATAATAGTATACTTCTTAAATCAAATATAATATCCTTTAAAATTATTTTAATTCCTTATATATATATATACCTACATCCAAACATGCACTATATACACTAATATTATGTATATACATATATATAACATTCTCCTTAATAAATTCGAATTGAAATTTTGTTTTTATTTTTTTGTCCTAATAAATTGGTACAAAAAATATTTATTTTTGTTTTTGTTTTTAATTTTTTTTTTCTTCTTATTTTTTTCTTAATACTTTATATGTTGTTTTGTTTTTTTTATTTATTTTATTAAGAAAATTTCTTCGACCCGCTTTACTTATGACTTTAATTTCCTTTAAAAAAAAAAGATTTAATATGTACCCACTACCCACCCATATGTATAATATGTACATGTGTGTATATAAATGTTGTATGTTTATATTTTGATCCTGAACATTTTTAAAATCAAATGATAATTTTATTTGTTATTTTGATTTTTATTTATTTTTTTTTTTAAATTTACGACATCGATAGTTTGTGTTACTAATTTATTTATAAAAATGAAAAATATATATATGTATATATGTGTATATATTCATATATATGAAAAGGAAAACAATATTTAAATAAAATTTATACACCTTTTTAAAATATTGAAAAAGAAAGAAATAAAAAAAAAAATTGATAAAAAAAAAAACAAAAAAAACAAAAACAACAACAATAATAAATAATATCATGCTTTCGGCTGGGATTTTATTTAAAATGCGCATGACATCAAATATTATTCAAATGTCAAAAATATTTTTTTTTTCTCTATACTCGTATTATTTTAAACACTCTCTTTGGTTAATTATATATAATATATGCGCTCAAATTAAATCTCTCTCTATGTTTTTTTCTCCTTAAAAATAAATCTATTCTCTATATCACAGATTTACATTTTAAGGAGAGTTTGAATTCGCCGCGATTTTATATATTCTCCTAACAGCTGAATAAGACTTTTAGGAGTAATGACACTTATATGAATTCTCTTTAATTCAGTTGACAGTTGACATAACTGAATGGAATTCTCTTAAATTATAATTCAGTTAGGCTGAGTCAGAGAACTGAAGTAATAACTGAGGGAGAAACACTTTTTTTTTTAAAGGATATACAGAGTATAGAGAATAAAGCTGAATTTAAGTTTTATTCTTTTTATTTAAATTAGCTGAATTTTAAAACATATTTTACCTGTTTTTTTTTTTTTGTTTTACTACAGGTGATAGGTGCTTATATAACTGTTTTGTTTTTTTGTTTTTTATAAATACAGATAATTATCATACAGTCAAAAATTTTACAATGAAAAAAATTGATGGATATGTTAAGAAAATGTGAAGGTGTTATTAATTAGAAGAATTTTATTTGATATCAGGATTCAGAGGATACTGGATATGTTAAATTAAGTTTTTTTTTTATTTTTTATTTAATTGGATATAATATGATAGAGTTTAGAGTAATTTTCTGTATTAATATTTTTTAGAATTGGAATATATGTATATATATATATATATATATATATATATATAATAATATTTTCGGACCAAAAAAAATAAAACAAAAAAATATTTCTTGATTTAAAAATTTCTAAATTTTAATAATTATCTTTTCTTTATTGATAGTCAAAATGAACTGACTTTACAAAAGTTTCTTTTTTTCCACTTATTTTTAATTTTCTAAAAAATGACACGTTAAACATAAAAAAAATTAATATTCGAATACGATTTCTTAAGTACTTATTTTAATTAGTTATTATTACACAATCTTAAAATTATTTATTTGCTGACCTTTACTTATTCTAAATAATACAGTATAACAAGTGCATTTGGTTTTTTGTATGAAAAATGACACTTTAAAAGAAACAACAAAAAATAAATTTATAAAAAAAGAGAAAAAAAATTTATGAAGCAAATTTATACGGCACGAGTATGATTATGCGTTATCATATTTCGTATGAGGTTATTGGAATGGAGAAACATGTGTTCTTATAACATTATTGTGGTTTAGTGCTACAGGGCAATCCTGGTGGTGAGGGGCAATCCTCTGGTGGTGAGGGGCAATCCCTCTGGTGGTGAGGGGTAATCCCTCTGGTGGTGAGGGGCAATCCCTCTGGTGGTGAGGGGCAATCCCTCTGGTGGTGAGGGGCAATCCCTCTGGTGGTGAGGGGCAATCCTGTGAGGATGTAACACCTCCGCCCTTAAGATTCGACTCCTGGTGAATCCCACTTGATTGTATTGGAATTTTGGGTAGAGCAAATTTAAACTTTATAAAAAGGAAAATGCAAATAATAATTATTGCTGTAACTGTAATCACGTCCAATGTTAGATTTGTATACCAACTTTTGTGGTGAATGAATTTTAATTCCTCTATGTGCTTTGTGTTATTGATTTGTGTGTAATACAAATCATCCACATGAAATCGATTTGAAATTTTCGCTACAGTTATGTTGCGATTTACATAGGGTGAAATTCGGTGATGATATTCTTCTTCGGAATTTTTTTTGATCAAAAGCTCCGAGAGAAATTTTACAGTTATAAAATTTTATTAAATTGTTTTCTTTTATTTTTATGTCGGTAATTTGACCACAATTATTATAAAGAGAGGTTTCTTTCAAATTTTTTGTTACCACAATGTTACTTGAAATTGATTTTATCTCCATTGCAAGATTTTGCTTATAATGGCAAATCATTTGATTTGTTTTCATTAAATTTGCAATACATTGATCCTCAATTGGGATCAGGTTTTTTTCTAATATGTTATATTTTTCTACATTTTCAAAAATATTTTGTTTACAATTTATAACTTTACTTAAATTAGTATCTAATTCTAAATTACTATCTTTATTTGGAACTTTAACAATTATGTTCCTATAACAATTTTCTTTGACAAAATTTGGTATTGAAATTACAAATACAATAACAGAATCATTAAACAATACAGAATTTTTTATGTAAGGTAGAGTTTCTACGGTTATATTATAATTTACAATTTCTTCCTTTGTAAGAACATCTTTTGCTAAAATTTCTAATCTACTTGACAATATTATTTCTTTTATGTTTTCAATTTGTTTTACTAAAATTTGTATGTTCTCACTAATTTCATTTTTTATAATAAAAAGGTTAAGTTTAATTTCAATTTCTTTAATATGCTTATCAAAATTATTTATTGTATCACTTAAATTTCTTTGTACTAAGTTTACATGTTTAGTAATTGCTTCGACTTGATCTGAAATTTCTTTGTTTATTGATATTTGAGCATTTAAATTTTCTATGGCTTTTTTATTATTGCTTTCTATTATTTTGAAATGTTCTTCTATTTCTTCACGTTCATCATTGTCCATGACTCCAGTGAGAAATCGAAGACCGTTACCAACCAAATTTACTAAACCTCGTTTTGTAACATGGTGAGGAATTATACTACTGAATTCTTCTTTCAAGTGATTGAAATTGTATAGAAGTGTATTTGGAATGTTAGTTTTTTCTTGCAACTGGTTTATGTTAAGTTCTATTTTACTTATACTTTCTTCATACTTCGACAAATCTATTATATGCAAAATTTTACTATAATTATGAATTATTTTTAGCTCGTGCTCTTGAAACAAAATGTATCCGTTACCGGATTTTAGTTCTGTAATTTCTATAGATGATTTTGAGAGGACTGAATATGGAAATAGCAGGAGAAGTAAAATGATAATTGCTGAAAAAAAAAATGAAAGAAGAGAAATTTGTTAATTTTGAAATTTATACTTTCTTTTAAATTGATTATTATAGCGAGGGAGGATTTCATTGTTAATTTTATGATGGTCTTGACCTGTTTCTATCATTTTCACCTTCTTGTGGTAGGGTTGTAATTTTGTAACCCTATTTAACTTAAGGTAATTGGAAGGCTTACCATTGGTTTTTCCTTTATTACGTTTTCTGATAGATTTTTCTTTGATTTTTGTAATAAATTCTTTGATATAAGGATATTGGTCGAAAGAAATAACACCATTTAAAAAGTCAATAGGCCTTTTGCCAGTTGAGGTGTGAATAGTTTCGTTGTAGACTTTTAAGCTTTTGATAATGGGATCTTCGTCCGTAATTTGACCTTCTTCTTTTTGGATCGTGTTCAAAATTCGTAGGTGTTCATTCAAGGTATTATGGAATCTTTCGATATCCGCATTACTACTATGATTATTGGGAGTAGTAAAATGAACGTCAATTCCTTCTGTCTCTAAATAATTTTTGAAATTCAGGCTGTTAAAGCCCTTCTCTTGGTCGGTTACAACTTTAACAGGTTTACCGAAAGATGCTATATATTGCATAAATCCATTTTTCAAATCCACCCAATTCCTAGATTTTAAGGGAATGATTTGGGCGTGCTTTGAAAACTTGTCAATAATTGTCAAGTATGGATTTCCTTTTGTGTGAAACCATATGTCCATATGGACTACTTGTAATGGTTTTTCAGGGGTTTCTGTAATTTTTAACGGTAGATTTAAAGGACGTCTTTCATACTTTGCGATGTTACAAATATGACAATTATTTATAACATTCTGAATTTCATTTTTTAATTTAGGAAAATAGTAGCTTTTCTTTAAATTTCGATAAACATCATTGATACCTCTATGGTTTGTTTTTATGTGCTGGTCAAGAATAAGTTCCTTTATTTCCATATGATATAAAATGTCAGTAAGTAAAAATGAGCATTTGTTTAGTTTTATTAGTTTATTTTTTGAAAAATATTTTAGGTATGTATTTTGAAAAGAACTGTAAATATTAATATCTTCAATCATAATTCCTATTATTCCTTTACTAGGAATATGATTTTTAAAAACTTCAATAAAAAATTTTTCGTTAGGATTAGGATGTGTGAAAATTTTTCTTGTTCTACGATGGATTTTAAACAATTTCAATTGTTCTTGTGAACCTTTTTCTATTATGATTTGTGTTTTGTAGAAATTAAGTGGTGATTCTGATATAGGAATATATTCGGAATTGTCTTCGTCAGCTGAATGCATTGTAGCATCAGTTGATCGTATTTCGTCAACTTCCATGTTGTTTGAATTATTATCATTCGAATTTAGTCTATTTAAATTTGATTCGTTTAAATGAATCTCAACGCGTGAAAGAGCATCTGCAACTTTGTTTTCGCGCCCACTTAAATATTCTATGTCAAAATTAAATTCTTCTAACTTGATTTTCCACCTTTGCAATTTTGAATTAGGTTCTTTCAAGTTATGTAACCATTGCAAGGGTTTGTGATCTGTTCTAATTGTGAATTTACGACCATAAAGGTATGGTCTAAAATACTTCACTGCCCATACTATCCCCAATAATTCTTTTTCTATCGTTGAATATCTGCATTCATGCTCATTAAGCGTTCTTGACGCGTAGCAAATTGGATGATTGTCTTGAGAGAGAACAGCCCCAAGAGCGAAGTTACTTGCATCAGTTGTTAATATAAATTTTTTTTCAAAATCAGGATAAACGAGAATAGGATCGGTGGAAATTAACAATTTTAACGAGTTAAAAGCATTTTTGTATTCTAAGTCAGAAATATTAATGTGTCTATTTTTTTTTAAGCAAGTGGTTAAAGGTTTGGCTATTTTCGCAAAATCTCTAATAAATTTACGATAATAACCGACTAAACCCAAAAATGATTTTATTTGTTTTTGAGTTCTGGGGATTGGGAACTTATTAATAGCTTCAAGTTTGTTTGGGTTGGGTTTGATTCCCTTGGTTGTAACCACATGGCCCAAGAACTCGGTTTCTTGTTTCATGAACTCACTTTTATCTAACTGAATCTTTAAGTTAGCATCTTTCAATTTCTGTAATATTCTTTTCAAATTTTCAAAGTGCTCTTCTTTACTAGTACTGAAAATTATTATGTCGTCTAAATAAACATAGCATATTTTACCTATAAAATCCCTTAAAACAGAATTCATTAGTCTTTGAAACGTTGCAGGAGCATTTTTAAGTCCAAATGGCATCCTGACGAATTCAAAGTGACCGTTATTGGTGTTAAATGCGGTCTTTTTAATGTCATCTTCTGCTATTTCTATTTGGTGATAACCTTTCGCTAAGTCCAGAGTAGTGAAATACATAGCTCTGCCTAGCTTATCTAGGATATCATCCATATTAGGGATAGGATATTTATCGTCAATCGTGACATTGTTCAGTTTTCTGTAATCAATGACAATGCGCCACTTTTGTTTGCCTGACGCATCTTGTTTTTTTGGGACAACCCATATTGGAGCCGAATATGGTGAATCACTATGTCTAATAATTCCCTGTTTTAACATATCTTTTATTTGATCATTAACTTCTTGGCGATGTATTTCCGGATAACGGTATGTTCTAGTATAAATTGGAAGCTCATTCACAGTTTTAATTTGATGTTTAATAGCATGAGTAAATGACAGATCATCACCTTCGTGGTAAAAGGCTTTTTCGAACTTTCTTATTAAATTCAAAAGCTCTGATTTTGTAGATGTGTCTAAATGATCACACCTGATTTCATTTTCTCCTAAAAATATTTCGTTTTGAAATACTTCTAGCTCCTTTAACGGAACTGGAATGGAGTATTCCTTTTCTTCATTTTCATTGAAGAAAAGTGGAATTATGCTTCCCGTTTTTAATTTTAGAAATTTTCCTTTATAATTAATTTCGGCTTCAAGAGGACGTAAAATATTATTTCCTATAATGCCATCAAATTTATCATGAAATTTCATTTCTAAGAATTTTATTTTTATATCAGAATTGAATTCTACGAAAGATTCAATCGTTATCAGGGTATCACAAGTGGTGATATCAGTGATAGTTTTTATATTCGCGGCTTTTATTTTACTAGCATAGATAGGATTGCAAATGTTTGTATTAATTATACTCATGGAAGCACCCGTGTCTACAACAAATTTTAAGGGTCTTCCTTTTGATTGGATTGTTATATAAGGAATGGACTCTTGGTCGAGGCTGTTAATTGAAAATTTTCAACCGTTTGTACTGTATTCACTCTAGAATTAATCGTGGGAGGAACCACATCCATCGGTTCTGATTGTGAATTTGTTGCATTTCTTCTGGTATTTTGACTATTACTATGACTATTATTAAAATTGTTATAATTAGCACGACTATTGTTATCATTATAATTATTACTATTATGATTATTATTGTTAGTTCGGTTAGTATTTTGGTTATAACTATTATTGCTATTATAATTGCGGTTATAATTATTATTGCGATTAAAATTATTATAGTTAGCACTATTTGATTTATTGTAATTAGCGTTATTTCTATATTGATTTTGATTTATTTTACTATTATTTTTGTTGTTACCATAATTAAACCTACTATTATTGTTAGAGTTATTTTTATTTTTGGAATTGTTCCCAAATGGATTAAAATACGCGTAGTTTCCCTCATGTAGAATATCCATTGCCACTTCAATTGTTTCAGGATTTCTACTAAATAATACGGAACGCATTGGTTCAGGTAACTTATCTTTAAAAATCTCCAATCCGGTTTTAATATTGGCGGCAATACTAAAACTCGAATTGGGTTCTTCTCTAATTTTGTTATTTAGCCTCCTTAAAATATTTTTTATGTTATTATACAGATCTACACTGTTAGAAGTAAATGTTACATCTCTAAGTTCGTTGTAAATTTGGAGGGCACTTTTCTTTTCTCCGAAATTGTTAATTAAAACTTCCCGTATTTCAGACCAAGTTTTCGCATTATTATTTACCTCAATTACTACTCTAGCCTTATTAACTAACTTACTTTTAATTCTACTAAGCAAAATATTTTGACTACTTATATCATATTTAATAACTGAAGGAATTATTAATTCTACTAAATCTAAAAAATTAATTAAATCGTTACCTTTCCCATCGAACTCGGGCAGACGTTCAATGTATTTTAGTGGATCTATTTCCAATGTTAATAACTGTGGTTGATCTGGCATGTTGTTTTTGTAGTTGTTCGTTTGTCTCTCTGGTTCTGAATCCGAATCGGTGCTGAATTTCTTATAGAATTTGTTGCTGGTTGTACGAGCTCTTCTGATGGAACGATTTCTCTCTCTTTGGAACATAAAATTTTTTTTTCGCTTTTAATTTAATTTTATTTTAAAGTTAAAAAAAATTTTTATTTTAACTTTTATTAATTTTATTTAAACTTTTTGATTTAACTGTTTGTCTCTTTTTTTTTTAAAAAAAAATTCCTTATATTTTTTTTTTTTTTTTTTTTTTTTTTTAATTTTAATAAGAAAATTTATTTTTTTTAATATTAATTTTAATTATAAGTTTTATATTATTTTCTTAATATTAATTTTGATTATTTTAAGTTTTATTATAGGTAGTTATAAATATTAGAAGAAAGTTTTTATTTCTTTTCTTTATTTTTAAGTTTTAATTACTTATAAATTAAAGTTTAATTAATTATTCAATAATGTTGAATTTTCAAAATTTTAAATTAAAATTTCTTATGTTCACAGTTTTCTTTTATTGTTTTCAAAATTCCTGAAATTGGAATTTCTTATGAGTTCACTTTTTTTTGAAATTTTAATTACTAAAAAAATTAGGCACTTAATCAATTTATTTTCACTAAATAGAAAGAAATATTAATTTTTTTTTCTTTGTCCTTTATCACTGGATCCTGTTATTTTTTAGGATCCTACCGACTGCGCCAATAATATTTTCGGACCAAAAAAAATAAAACAAAAAAATATTTCTTGATTTAAAAATTTCTAAATTTTAATAATTATCTTTTCTTTATTGATAGTCAAAATGAACTGACTTTACAAAAGTTTCTTTTTTTCCACTTATTTTTAATTTTCTAAAAAATGACACGTTAAACATAAAAAAAATTAATATTCGAATACGATTTCTTAAGTACTTATTTTAATTAGTTATTATTACACAATCTTAAAATTATTTATTTGCTGACCTTTACTTATTCTAAATAATACAGTATAACAAGTGCATTTGGTTTTTTGTATGAAAAATGACACTTTAAAAGAAACAACAAAAAATAAATTTATAAAAAAAGAGAAAAAAAATTTATGAAGCAAATTTATACGGCACGAGTATGATTATGCGTTATCATATTTCGTATGAGGTTATTGGAATGGAGAAACATGTGTTCTTATAACATTATTGTGGTTTAGTGCTACAGGGCAATCCTGGTGGTGAGGGGCAATCCTCTGGTGGTGAGGGGCAATCCCTCTGGTGGTGAGGGGTAATCCCTCTGGTGGTGAGGGGCAATCCCTCTGGTGGTGAGGGGCAACCCCTCTGGTGGTGAGGGGCAATCCCTCTGGTGGTGAGGGGCAATCCTGTGAGGATGTAACAATATATATATATTATATCCTTTCATTTACTATTTGTATAGATATGTGTATACGTTTGTATATTATATACAAATTAAAGTTTCTAATTTCTTTACTATTACAGAAATAATTCTATAGAAAATTTACTTATAAATAATATTCTCAATGGAATTTTTTTATCTTTTCGTTTTTTTTACCAAAAAAAAAAAATTAATTCATCGTACACGTACAAATTCGAAATTGTTTTTCTTAGAAATCTTAATTGATTTTATGGTAATATAATTTTTTTTTTGTCTACCTAGGTTAATTAAAACTTTTTTAAACAGTTGTGTTTTCTGTTGTTGTTGCTATTGTTGTTATTTTTGCCTTTGTATTTTCTTTTTATTATAAATGTTTACATTTAATTCTATGTAAAAATTTATATAATAATTTGTATTTAAGGAATTCTAAATTTGATATAAAGTTTATAATGAGGTTATAAAAAAAAAATTATGTAAATCTTGAAATATCATGTAATCAGTTGTAGATTACTAATCATTATGTGTGAGTATATTAAATGGTTTTAGATGTATTTAATGAATTTATAGTAATATATAGAAAATACGATATTCAAAAATTTGATTGATTCAACGATAGGTTGTTAATATCGTTGTATAAATGATATTAATATATCATTTAATAAATCAGAAGTTAGAGGGATTTCCAAAAATAGTTAGAAATCTGCAAATACAAATATTGGGGATTTACCGTTACTTTCTTAGGCAATCGGATTTCTTGAAAGTACCGTATGCACATGTATTCAACACAAGCCCATCGGTTCATTTATTAAATTGTAAATCACAAGCTTTATCAAATCACAAAATAAAGGATTTACATGAAATATGTTTACAACAATGTTGGGGATTAACCGTTACTTTTTTTAATTAGTAAAATTGCTTCGAGACTTCATATGCCTAACTTATTCATCTATTTAGGATATAAATAACATAATTTAGTAAATCAGAAGTTAAAAAAGTTGCATAAAACATCTACAGAACAATAGTTGGGGATTTACCTTTAGTTCTTAATTAGTAAGATTGCTCAAGACTCCATATGTACCTGTATCGCATTTTATTCATCTATTTAGGGTGTAAATAACATGATTTAATAAATCACAAGTTCTAGGAGTTTCTTAAAACATATATACAACAGTAGCAGGGCATTTACCGTTACTTTCTGAGTTAGTAAGATTGCTTTAAAATTCCATATGAACTTGTATAGCACACAAGCTTATCTGTCTATCTACTTAGGTTGTAAGTAGCAGAATTTAATATATAATAAGTTATAGGAGTTGCACAAAACATTTGTACAACAATAGTTGGGGATTTACCGTTACTTTCTTAAATAAGAAGATTACTCAATACATTTTACTTGAACATTTTTTAATGTATAAATCAAAGTACGTGAACAGCCAACCAACAGTTGTAACATAATATTTTAATTTTAATCTACTTAAGGAAAACTTTTTGTTTTTGTTGTTGTTTTTCTATAATTTGGTTTTAAAAAAATTTTTAACTTCCATAGAAGTGTTTTATTTCATTTTAAAAAAGTTTAACAAAAGAAATAAGATAAATATTACGTAAAATATTATATAAGTTAATTTTTTTTGTAAATTGTATTATGTTAAATAAGTTGTTAGCAATGTAGGAGTAGACATTTAGTAAAGTAAATTTATTTAAATTTTAAATTAGCATAATATTAAATTTTTTTTTATTTGTTTAAAAAAGCTAATTAAAAATTAAATTTTTAATTTATATATGATTATTTGCAAATTAATTACAAAAAATTTTTAACTCAAAAATAATTATCATTAATTTATTAAAAGTAAAATCTTTGAGAAAAAAAATACGTTATTAAATTATATTTAAAATATTTTATTTCAACAAAGATTATATAGTAACGGTATATATATATATATATATATAAAAGAGAAAGTTTGTTTGTTTGTTTGTATGTAGCGAATTGACTGCTAAGCCAATCAGCCGATTATCATGAAAATTTGCGTGTAGAGGTTTTAAGGTACGAAAAGAAATCCTGGGCTAAAAATTTTACTCTAACGGACCGTCAAGTTGTGGTACAAGTATTTTAATTTTTTTGTTCTAAAATGAAAATGGTTTGATAGATTGACTTCAAATTTTGTATACGCGATGCTCCTTGAGAATTGAGTTGACACGATTAACAGTTTTGGAATTTGTTAACCCATGTCTGCCCGACAATTAGTCAAAAAATTTTGGAAGCAAATTACGTCCAATATTGCGAAGTACTGCTTTGGCCAAAGAGAAAGTCTTAAAAAATATTGTTGAGTTTCGTTAACCCATAGTGACACAGCGGCTTTTTACAGATTTTTTCGTTATTTTACTCTAAATTAGAAAAGATTTGACAGGTTGACTCCAAATTTTGTATGCGTGAAGCACCTTGAAAATGGAGTTGATTCTGTTAATAGGCTTGGTGCTTGATAACACATGTCGGTCCTACGATTGGTCGAAACAGAATTTTTGGAAGTAAATTACGTTCAATTTTAGAATGTTTTTAGTACTTCTTTAAAAGACAATAAAGCTTAAAAAATTACTAGAATAATCCTAGAAAAATCGTTTTGAAAGAATTGCTGAAAAAATGTGAAGTTTTGTGTTAGCTTTTTTCAATAATATCAACTTGAATTAAACTTCCATTAAGAGGCGCATTAACGCGCACCGGGTATTAGCTAGTATAATTTAAGTAAAATTTAAAATGTATTTAAAATAATTTAATTAAAATTAAATTTAAAAATAAAATTTTTTTTTTCAGGTATAGTAACATGAATGTTTTTGACAAGTTTTTAAATAAATAATTATACTACTTATAGAATTTAAGTTAAGTACTTAAATATATATTTAAATAATCATACATAGTAATGATTATTCAAATTTAGGTTTTTATTTGTAAAAAATAAATAATTAATGATAAATAAAGAGTTTTTTTTTTTTAAATAATCATTTAATGCTTACAACTAAAAAAAAGTTATAAAAATTAGTTTTTGGAAATAAATTTTTATTAGTTTTTACATATTACTTAATACCAATACAATTTAATTAATTTTAAATTGATGGAATAATTAATTACAAGGTAAATATTAGAAAAACACTTGAAAACACTATTTAAAATTATTTTTTAAATGTAATTAATATATATTTGTTTTATATAATTTAAAAAATCTCAAGTATAATTTATTGTATAGAATTTTTAATTACAAAATCAGTACATAATGAAGCCATCAAATGTTGTATATTAATTTAAAAATTATACGTAATTAAATAATAAAGAGATGATACTAATGAATCATCCACAGTTGTGGTTCCAACAAGATGGAGCCCACACTGCAAGGGACACAATGGCTCTGTTGACGAACGCATTATTTTGCGCAGAAGCGGTTTCAATTGGTCCCCACGTTCACCAGATTTAACAGTGCCAGACTGGTTTCTTTCGGGCTATTTGAAAGAAAGGGTATACGTAAACAAGCCAGAGCTAAATCAAAACATTCGCAATGAAGTTCAAGCCATAACACCGAAAATTTTACGAAAAGTTATGGAAAATGTACTGGAAAGAGCACGAAAGTACGAAGCCGAAAATAGTCACCACTTGCGGGATATAATTTTTCATATTTAAGCTAAAAATATTCCCCATTAATATACTGTATAATAAAAAAATAATAATAATAATTAACCATTAAATAAAAAAGTTATTAAACATTCAAACCATATCGGTGGTTTTGCGCCACCCTGTAGTTTTTAAAATTTGAATTTTGATGTATGTATTAACTTTTATTTAGAATATGAGTCACGACTCACGAGTCCGTAATAATTTTACTTGCCAAGTGGTATTACAAACTTAAAAACAGATTGATAACGTCCAGCTAGCATTTTAGAAGTCTAAATTAAAGTCTCAGAAAAATGAAAACCTTTTAATTATCTAATCCAATTGTGTATTATATAACTTAAAAAAAAATATTTTACCTAATTAAAATTTTTATATAGTAATATACGAACTTATTGTTATTAATGTAATTTTGTTGCCTAGTGTTAAGTGTTATTGTAATAAAAATAAAGGGGTTCGCCACAAGTGCTAAGCACTTTTTAGAACCTGTGAATAAAAAAAAAAAAAAAAAAAAAAAAAATTCTGGTTATGGCCTTTAACCAACAAAACAATGATTCATCATTGGGTCTTAAATTAATAGAAAACTTTAAGTCATAGTATCAATGTGCCTTTGTTATATTAGATAATCGATTGCAATTTATTAAAATTTGAAAATTTTACATTTATTAACATCTATTCAATTCCAAACAATATTTTCTTAACACTCGTTCCATATTGCTCGCAAAAAAGTCCATCTTCTTATCAATTTAACAATTCATTTTCTTTTGTTTAAGTTTGTCTTAAACTTTTTTTAAATGGATAAGATAAGAAGACTAAAGCTTGTCCAAAAATATTAATAATGCCTTATAAATGACTCCCATACACATTTTGTACAAAAATTACAACCTTACCTAGATTAAAAACTTCTTTTATTTTTTCATTAATATTAATATTAATTTAAAAAAAAAATTTTGTAAAATATGTAACATGTGTTTAGTCCTTCCATCAAACATCCACGAGTATAATATTACATTTAATTTTGATTTTATTGAATTCTATAATTATTATATTTTATTATACCCTACACCTATAGAATAGGTAAAGGGGTATATTAACTTTGGTATGGTGTTTGTAACCACCTAAAGGAAGCGAGCTAGATATGGAAAAGTATATATATTTGTGATCAGCGTGGCCGCCTTAGTCGATATAGCCATGTCCGTCCGTCCGTCCGTCCGTCCGTAAACACGATAACTCAAAAAATAATGGAGCTATCTTGATGAAATTTTAACTGTAGGTTACTAGGACTCAAAGTACGGCGGGGATTGCATATGGGCGAAATCGGCCCATGGGTTCGGATTTTGGACCTTTTAATCGATCGAAGGGCTAACGAACATATAAAAAAAATCACGATAACTCAACAACTAATGACGCTATCTTCATCAAATTTGTGCTGTAGGTTACTAGTAATGAAACTACTTCGGGGATTGCGTAAGGTCGGGATTGGACCATGGGTTCGGAACCTAGAACTTTTTGATCGAATTTAGGCCAAACGAGCATAATTCCGAAACCAATGAAGATAGAACCTCCAAATTTGGTATCAGGGTGTCCCTTCCTTATTCCTAAGTGTCTTGGGAATTTGGGCCCCATTGGAGTAGTGTGTCGGGAACCAGCCACACATATCCGAAGACCTTAAAGCATATCTTTAAAATTAATAAAAATAGTAACTTGAAACAAATGTAGAAGCTTCCAATTTGACACAAGGATGTTTTTTACTATCTCTTGCGTGTTCCCTTAATTTGGGATCAATTGTAGAGGTGGTTCAGTACCCTTCTCAGACCTCCCAAGTTTTAAAAGCTTATAATCGAAATTACTAAAAATAGTTACTTAAAATATTAAGATAGACCGTTCAAATTGTGTACAAGGGCTAACTAGTACTATAAGTAAAGCGCGGGCTGTATAAGGGCGAAATCAGCCCATGGGTTCGGATTCTGGACCTTTTAGTCGGTGTCAGGGATAACAAACATATATTAAAAATCCCGATAACTCAACAACTAATGAGGCTATCTTCATGAAATTTGTGCTGTGGGTTATTGGTAATGAAACTACGGCGGTGATTACGTACGGTGAGGATTGGACAATGGGTTCGGAACTGAGAACTTTTTGATCGAATTTAGGCCAAACAAGCGTAATTCCGAAACGAATGAAGATATAACCTCCAACTTTGGTATCAGGGTGCCCCTTCTTATTGCGTAAGTGTCTTTGAAATTTGGGCCCCATTGGACTAGTGGGTCGGGGACCAGCCACTCAGTTCCGAGGACCTTAAAGCATATTTTCGAAATTAATAAAAATAGTAACTTGAAACAAATGTAGAAGCTTCAAATTTGGCCCAGGGTGTTCTTTACGATTTCTTCCGTGCCCCCTAATTTGGGATCATTTGGAGTGGTGGTTCAGGACCTCTCTTAGACCCCCAAATGTGTAAAAGCTTATCATCGAAATTAATAAAACTAAAAACTTAAAATTAAGATAGAACGTTCCAATTGTATACACGGGTTAACTAGTACTGAAAGTATGACGGGACTGCATATGGGCGAAATCGTACCATGGTTTCGGGTTCTGGAACCCTTGACAAGTTCAAGGACTAAAAAACATATATCTTAAAAACACCATAACTCAAAAAATAATGCCGGTATTTTGATGAAATTTAAACTCTAGGTTACTAGTAATGAAAGTACCATGCGAATTGGTTCTGGTTGAGTTTAATTTCAAAGCCAAAGAATATATTTCCTATGTCCTATGTGTCTCCGAAATCTAGACTAAATTGTAGTGGTTCAGCTATGTTCAAAGGCACTTGCTGCATTTATGTAAAATTTATTTGAATATTTAAATGAATTATATGAAAAGGTCTAAATTTGTAATTGTATTTTAGAAATACATTTATTGCATATTTTGCGTTTATAAGCTTTTCTATTAGGTATATAAACTAACCATTTAAAATAATTACAATTTTGAAAAATTTGGATTATTAAATATATTATGCTTTGATTATCTTTTTATCACAAAATTTAATAATTAGAATTTTAAAATATATTTTTATTTATTTCAAGTTTGTTTGTTTTTTAATATTTTTAAATAGATAATTAGTAAGAATTTGTAATATTTTTTAATAGATAGTGTAATTAGAAAATGTTTTTAGTATTATAAAGTTATTTTGGTTAGCTATGTCTTACGACCAAATTAATAACAGCTTTTATGGTGTTAAAATGACTTATGGATATGTACTTAAATTTGAACCAAATAGGTGTAGGGTATTTCTAAGTCGGTTGCACCGACTGACTGTTTCTTTACTTATTTTTATTTTCATATTATTATTAAATTTTTTTTTACCATTGTTATTTTCTCCATTTTTGTCCATTCATTTATTAATATCCTGTAAGATTATATATATATATATATTTATATCTATTGATTTTATTGTATTTATTTTAAATCTCAATTCATTAATTAGAAGATTTTTCCCAAAAAAAATAAAAACAAAATTTTGAAATAACAAGTAAAAAAAAAAAATTCAGAAAAATAAAAGACAAATAAGGGCAAAAAAATAATAATAATAATAAAAAAAAAAAAGTAAACAACCATTTTCAATTTTCAAGTTGAAAAGCTGGAAAATTTTTTTTTGTTTTGTTTTTTCATCCTTCTAAGAAATTTTCCCATACATTAATTTAAAAAAAACTTTCATTAAATGAAAAAAATATAATATAAAAAAAAACAATAACAACAATAACAAAAAAAAAAAAATAATAACAATAAAAACAAAACAAACAAAAGAAAAAAAATTCGAAATCATCTTCTTTGAAGAATATAACATTTTTATAATATAAATTGGTAATTTCAAAATATATATACATAAAATATGTACACATTTTGTAATATTCCCCCACCCACTTATATTTTATTTTTTTTTTTTTTCATTTTTATTTGTATTTATTCCACAAATACTTATGCTGAGTTGTCTTTTCAGGATCAGGATATCTAATACATAAAATAAATACAAAAAAAAAAAAAATAAAAACAACAACAACAACAACCAAATAAAATGGAATTAAACTTAAAAGGCTTTAAAATATCAAGATTCCTTCATTAATCTTTATTAATTTTTTGTATATATACGAGTACATGTGTTTGTGTTTTTTTTGATTGAAAGTTTTTAGAAGAAAAAGAAAGAATTATTTCTATTTAAAATTATTTCTTAAAACTTATTATTTTATTGTTGTTTTTCTTGTTTTTTTATATTTTCATTGTTATCATCATTACCAAATATAACAATCAAGTTAAAAAAAAAATTATTAATATCATCAATAATTTTCCAGTATTGGTATTTGGTAACCCTAAAAATACATTTTTTTTTTATTTTGCAAAAACAAATCAAACTTTACAGTAGTTGAGTAGTACTGTTAACTGTTGTATCCTTTTCATTGAATTTTGTTTTTGTTTTTATTTTCTCTTATTGTTGTTGTTATTGTTTTCTCTTTTGTTTTATTAGTCTTGGCTGAAAGGTCAAAGAATTTTGTTTTTGTTTTACAACTCAGTTTTTCCAAATATCCCATGAAAAAAAAAGCAAATAATCAAAAAATAAAAACATTGGATACCCCTAATGATATTAGTCCTTTTTTAAATGCTGTCTAAATTTCAATCAATTTCTTTTTGTTTTGTTGTTATTTTGTTGTTTTTTTTTTTTTGGCAGATATGGACAAACACTACATTTTAGCAAAAAATAAAAAAAATTAAAACAATAATAACAAAAACAACAACAATAAAATTTTTTTAAAATAGGAATGAAAAGTATAGAAGAGAGAAGAAAATAAAATAAGAGGAAAAAATGAAAAAAATTTTAAGGATGTTATAAAAACAATACATACTTTTCGAATTACAACAGAACAAAGAGAATCAAAAAGGAATTCGGTTTTATTTTTTTTTTTGAATTTTTCTTTTGTAATTTGCTTTTGTTGTTTTTCACTTATTTTGTTTTTGGAATTGAAGGTACAGGAAATATTAGATATTAGAGAACAGAATCAGCTTAAAACATTTGAATGACATTTATGCATATCAAATCAGGAGTTATTTGAAATTAATTTTGGTTTTATTTGATTAGATATATAAAATGTAATTAGATGATATCTAAATAACTGTAGTTTTATATTCAGTGTGTCAGTCGGACCTTAATTTGTCCACTGCAAGACCCTCTGCTTTGGATCTTAATATGTCCTATGGGTCGTTTAGTAAATTTGTACTGTTTTTTTTTTGGAGAAAGAGTAGAACTAAAAAAGTTGAAAAATTAATTTTGTATACATAAAAATATTTGAAAGCAAAGTCAAATAGAATTTAACTGTCAAAATGTCAAAATTGAACAAAATAAACATTTGGTTTAAATTTAAGCTTAATTAAAGCTTTCAATTTCCTTGGGTTACACAGATTTTAAAGTAAACTGATTTTAAACTTCAGATTATGGTTAAGTCGAGCTGTAAAATTTTTTCAAGAGGCTGAAATGGAAAAGAATCTTTTTAATGGTAATTTTTAAAAAGGTAGCTAAACGTCAAATGACAGAACGGTAAACAGTTATTTTAAAATATACTGCAAAAAATTCTAAAGGAAAATTAAATGAAAAATTTAATTGGTTTCAAAAGAAAATGTATATCTAGCATTTACAAGAAAATGAAAATTTTTGAAATTAACTTGATAAATATGTATGATACCAAAGATGGTAAAGATTGGTTAATATTTTGAAAAAAAACACTGAAATGAAGAGTTAAAAGTGACGATAGCAGACACGTGCATTCGTTAAAAAAACTAATTTCTTAGAAAATTGAGTGAGTTTTTTTTAGTAAAGCCTCCAAGCTTTATACTGAACAAAATAATAAATAATAATTTGTTAAAGGAAATAAGAATGTTCATAGAAAATATTATTTATATCTGTAAATGAAATGCTAAAATTTGTCTCAGGAGTAGATAATTATCAGATTAATTGTCATAAATTTATTTGACACTTTAAAACTAACTGTTATTTGAGAGGTTTATTATATTTAATATATTTAAATATTGAAAATAAAGTGAAAAAATTAAGATTTATTGCTAATATATATGTATAAATAATATTTTTTAAAATTTAAGAAGTAAGTGCTTATTGGTTATCTAATAAAAATCATGATTTAACATAACCTATTCAAATGAAAAATTTAAATTAACTCAATTTCCATCTGCCGGAAATTTTTTTAATTATATATTCCTATTATCTAATCTTCCTCAAATGTTGGTGTAGCTGGTAGTAGTTGAGAGTAGCAAAGAGTAGTTAACTCCTGATAAAGGAACGCAAGCATTCTGAATTATAAGTAGTTTTACTCAAGACTTGTCAGATATCAAAAGAACGGCAGCTGAGAGAATACGATCTAAATTCAAAAAAAATTCATTAGTAAAAACTAGAATTTCTAGATTTAAAAAACTCCAAGGAAATTTAAAATTTTTTCCATAGAACAAGTTAATCACAATGTACACAAAAAACTCAAAATTTTGTGTATTTCAAGTTTGAAAATTTATCTACAAAAAGGATTCGGAGAATCCCTGATTAACAAATAAACTACAGAAATTAATTTGAAACAAATGATGCTAAAGACAAATCGTTATTATACAAATAAAAATAAAAACTAAACAAAAGTGTGTTATATTTTGTTTAAAAACCAATTAATTACAAACATTTTTTTTTATTTTAAATGAATATACATTACAATATCTTCAAAATAATTTCTACACGCGTTAAATTAAATTTTTTTAATTATCTATTAAGGAATAATTTCAATTATTTCCTTTAATAAAATTGTGGGGTAATTTTTACTTTTTTAAATTTAATTTTAAATAAAATCATTAGTATCAACATTTTGTCATACATCTAAACAATTTAGTTATTTTAGATCAAATAAAATACTTTAAAATGAAATTGTTTTTTTTTTAAATGAATGTCAATCAATTTTATAGAAAAGAAAAGGAAAAAAAATTGTATAAAAATTGAAAGTTTTTAAAACTAATTAAAAAGTAAACATACCAAAACAAAAAAAAAAACCTGAAAGGTATTTTTTAATTAAAAAGGACGACGACAATCAATTTTTCAATTTTTCAATGTTATTTTTTATTTTTTCCAAAACAAAACTTATCTTTAGATTTTTTGGAATAAAGGGGATTTTCTTTTTAGTCTCTAATTAAAATTAAAAAAAAAAAAAATAGATATAATTAAAAGTTCAATTTAAACAAAATTAAAAAAAAAATTTTTTTAAAATCCTTAAAATAACTTTAAAAAGTTTTTAAAATAATGTTTAGTACATAATTATATATAATATAATAAGAATAATATAACGGATATTTGAAAAATTACTTTATGTAAATTATTAGATTTAAAACCATTTTGAAAAATAACGTTTTTTTAATTTGGAATGGCGTATAAAGCCTAGGTCTAATAATTTATTAGAATAAATTAATAGTATTTATAAATGTGTGTGTAATAACTTTTAATTATTTATATCAGAACACGCAGGATATTCTTACTACTTTCCTCTAGGGAAATGGTCAATATGTATATAGAATTAGGGATTTTAGGAAAGTTAAATGGAAAGTGAAGTGTTTTTCTGCAAGAGCTTTCAAAGTGATAGTTTAATTAATTAAGGTTAAAAATATCGATAGCTTTTGAGAAGTGACATTTATAAAATGATATTTGACATGTTTTATTTTGTGCAAATCAATGTGTTTCAAAACATTTAGAATTACTCCTAAGTTATTGTGTAGAAAGGGTGAAATATTCATCCATATATGAATATAATGGGATTAATCATATAGTGATTTAGTTTCATGCCTAGGCCTGTATAGTAGTGTTTATATCATGGGTTGAAATAAACTGAAAACTTTGTTAGAATTAATTTAATAAATTAATCCTAGCAAATCATATTAATTCTTATTTATTAAGAAGAGTTTTAACATCTTTTCTCCTCAATATTCCTTCAATTTTTCCCCATCCCTCATAATTCCAAATTCCCAAATAACCTCCCCACAATCCCAAAATCCTTCCATATTCCCATCCCTGTAACCAATTGTACATTTGTACCAGAGGTTGCTTCATAAAGATTGGTTCAAAAAGGGTGTGATTATGGTGCGTTAAAGTTGCACACTATCCAAAGAAACACCTCACAGAATCAATGAGTGGCTTTCGAGCATTCGAGAGCGAAAATATAAATTAAAATACAATTTAAGTTTTAGGATATTATATATCCGTGAATACACATTTATATAATTTAATTTCACTTACAAATACAATATTAAAAAACTTCTTTAAAAGTTGTCTATGCATTTTCTAATACAAGTTCCACAAGTCACAAGTATTGAAATATTGAAAATAATTTTAATGTAATGAGTATAATTGTCAAATGTCAATTACTTTTAAGAGAGATGAAAAAGAGTTATAATAGAGTAACAAATTTCGGCATTAATGTCATTTATTAAATCCTGGTTGCTCTAAGTTTACAAAGCTTTGAATTTAAGTCTACATTACATGTAAAGAAGAGTATTTGTTATATTATAAATTTCTGAGTACTGTTAAAGTATTTAATTTAATTATAGTATTTTTGTATATTATAAGATATTTTAAAAATATATTTTATTAAATTAAATAATAACATTAGTGAAAATAAATGCGAAATTAATAGATTAATAAATTTGATTATATTACCGAGTTTTGCATTTAATTGAGTTTTTTTAATCAAAATTTAAGTAAAACTGAGTTAAAACCTTGGATATATTTTACAAGTTGAGTGTTTTTGTTAATTTTAATTATCACATTTTGGATTTAAGCTAACATTGTTAATTCCAGGACTTAGATTATAAAAAATTTATTTAAATTTATTGTAATATAAAATTGTTTAAAGTTTTTACAAAAAAAGTCTGAGTTTTCGGTTACATTTTTAGATTAAGAACTATTATTTTATAGCAAAATTATAATCGATTTTATTATCAACTAAAAAAATACCAAAATATTTGTTTCCTCATTTCTCTTGAAAGAGCACTACCACATGCCGACATACATATTCTTATTCCTTCCTAAGCTTCAATATTACATTTCCGCAACTTCTTTGATGGATTGTCCAGTACCATGTCTTTATTTGACAAACACGTCTCCTATGGTCTCTTGAGGGGTCCGACCAAAATCGTTTTGCACTATGTTTACGAAGATTGTTCTGAAACTTAATTTATTAATCCCCAATTTCTTCATATTATTCTTTTAGCCTGACTTGTAAGGATCTTTTGTGATTATTATCCAGAATTCTTCATTTATTCACTGTACTTTGCCAGAATATGTTGCGGAACACTAGAGAACTTTTATTAAAAAATA